>JAHWFO010032239.1:450876-464568 GCA_023313115.1 Rhysida immarginata
CTTCATACATTAATTTTACTTTTCAGCAAATATAGACTATGAAACCCAACGGCTCTCATTTACTTTAGTAGGAGAGATATGTGAAACCGTACTGGGACGACAGATATGCATTTAGCCCGGCGGGAAAGAAGCCTTTAACCATTCTACACCCGTCGCACTTTCTTCCATGTAAATCCATAAATGTCGAAGACCACTCCCACGGATTCTTGCACGTTAGCGCAAAGCAACTTACGGTTGCCGTTGTGGACACCGTAAGTGTTTGATACACCACCAACCTTTTAGTTTCGTTCTGCGAGCTCCGGCACTCCGTTTCGCACACGTCTATGGAGTCGTTCCTCCGTAGAAACTAACCCTGCTGAGCTTCCCTGCCGAACGCATCTCGTTTCAGCCAAGCTTGAGAACGGCTCGCCACGTCGTCTCCTTTATCTGGCTGCGGGTCTCGGGGCTTACCACCATCACGGACGACTGTAAAGACTCCTCTCCGCTCTCGTGCCGGTCCGGTAACCTTTAGGTGTTTTCCCCTTGAAGTCACACTCGCTCTCCCTTCCACCGACGAATCTTCCCGCCAAGAAAGCTTCGGCTTGACGTCACGGAATTTCCTCTGATCTCCATTGGCTCTTGCGTGGTGTTGGTTGTGACGACACTGTCTGCCCCGCTCCTCCCCCGCCTTTGAACGGGTGAATATACGCGAGCGGTAATAACAGCCAGTGTCGCCGGAAATCACTTGAGGAACCGATTTCCGTGACAAGAACCCATGTTGGGATAGAGTTATAAGATTGTAAGAATGGATAAATTGAGATAGACGATTAAAAAATAACTTCTAGAATATTTTCGAGAAAACGGGTAGTATGGATACTGGACGATAATTTTGAAAAATGTTAGAGTAGCCATTCTTAAAAATGGGTATAATCTTGGCTACCTTGAGAGAATTAGGATAACTGCCGGAATCAAGCGATCTATTAAAAATATAAGCTAGAGGGAAACTAAGAGGATAGTGAACAGCAATAATATCAGAGCGAAAGTCTAATGGATCAGGAGAAGAAGCAAATTTTAATTGACGAGTGTTTTTGGCAATCTCTTCTGGAGTGGTAGGGGGCGCAAAAAAAGAAGTCGAATTAGAGTGAACATTAAAAGGATAAATGGGATTGAGTAGAAGGTGGACAAGGTAAAAGGACATTGAGAATATCAGTTAGATCTGTAATATTAGGATTAGAAGACTCAGAAAAAGGAGAATTGGAAAGAGAGGAACCATGTAGAAGATTTAGAGTTTTCCATTTAGCTTTATTACAAGAAATTTTTTGAAAAGTAAAGTCTTTTTGCTTTTTTTATGGAATTACGGACAAAATTAGAGAAGGTACAAAATCTTTGATTCGACAAAGGATTAGGATTGCGTTTATACTTATGATATAATTCATTTTTAAGCTTTACTAATTTTAAAATATGAGCATTTGACCATGGTTTACGAATGACTTTATTTGTGGCTTGAGAGCATAGCATAGTTATAATAAAATATCTCTCAAAACCGAGGCAAACTTGTACAAGAAACGTCTCAAATAAAGTATTAACATCAGAATCATGAGTAAAAATCTCCGACCAATTAGTGACTGTAAGAAAAGAGTGAAAAGCTGAATTCTAGGGGGAGACATTACCCTAAAACTTTTCAGAGTAGGTGTTTCCTTAACAGTAACAGGTATATTGTATAATTTAAAGAAAAGTGGTCAGATAAGGCCACATCTAGTGAACCGCTTAGATAATTAATAGTATTATTAGTAAAACAATGGTCAGTTATTGAATATGTTTGTCACGTGGATTTAGCAGAGTGGGACAAGAAAAGCGGGAACGTATAATTAAAATAAAATTCTTTATTCATGGCATTTTGTAAATGAAAACCAAAATACAAAAGTACGTAAAATTGAAAATCACTTCGATTTCGCACAGTGGAAAGTTCAAATTAGGATAAAGTTCCAGAATCCCGTAGGATTAATGTGGCAGCAGTTTTCAAAGGAAAGAAATACATAGGACGTTCCCCTGGACGCCTCTGTAACGAAGATTATATTTATCTTTGAAGTATAATAAAAGAACCTCCGAAGCTAACTCCTGGATCCGTGTGACGTTAGCTCGGCCGAAGCAAATAAAAACTCTTCGAGTTGCTGCGGATGAATACCAGATGAATACCAGACTCAGCAACAAAAATTCTTCATCGAGTAATTCTTATCTTTGTAGATAACTGCGCTGGTAACCAATAAAAATAATACGAGACGCATACACTGCCACTTCCGCTGACTACTTCACTAACAAGAAGATCGTTTATCTTGGACGACATCCCCTGAACTATTAGCCTGGAGATTCTGATCCGTAACACAAATATCATTAGGTTATCTTCACACACAAACACACCATTCGTGAATTTGCGCAGTGTAATTCAAAAACTCAAAGCAATAATATATTCACTCTCTTTGCACTACTAATTCGTGAGGTACAACCAGACCACAAAACATAAACACTGCTATATACCGCACACCTTGTGCTATTCGCAATCTTGCACTCACAACACTTGATTCATAAAATACACTTCCTTTTGAAGAAAAGAATGCACTTTCACCTTTCAACGAAATATTCAAGCTTCACAGGAATAGTTAAGCTACATCAGCTCAACTCTCGAATTACGCTCTCTAGATTCAATAACTCATAGAAAAACACTTGGTTCCTTTAAACTTAATGTCGCAATAATAACAGAATTATTGGAAACCACTCTTAACTTAGCCGAATAACTTTATTTCTGAAATCACTAAAATAGATTGATACGACCAATTACACATGTAGCACAACACTTGGTCTCTTAGACCTTATTGACGCAATAATAGTTGAATTATTGTACAACACTTTTATCTCGGTCGAAATAAACGTTATTCTGAATGCACTAAAATAGATGGAGAAGAACAATTAACCATATATATAATCACAGAAAAGGAGCATAGCACTTGCTGCTTTGCTTTTGGCTAAGACAGTAAAATAAGACACTGACAATATTTCCGCATATGTGCATAAAACAAATCGCACGCTCAAAGAAGGCACAGTTCTCGTCGCTTAAATTTCTCCTGCTAAGAAATTTCTTAACATATGAGCTGGGATAAATCCTCCCGTTCCATGACGGCAGTAAGCACTCAACGAGAAAGGATAGATTCCTACTGCGTCTTCCCCTTCGCCGAGTTCAACCAAATCCGGATGAAATATTCCTTGAAAAATTTCTTGGCGGCGGAAATGACCGGCTACAAACAGTAACATCAGTGTTCTGCTGAAGCTACTATGTAGGCTCCGACAAGTGTCATATAAAATCAGGCTCTTACCGTTTCGTTGAGCAACTTGACAGGTAACCGCTGTTTCCCTTTCTCTCGACGGGGACTGTCCATCAGCTCCTTTCGTCGTCGCCGGGGTAGAGGGAAGTGCGTCGTTCTTTCCTTCTCCGTTACTCTTTTCAATTTCTCCTGCGACGAAAATGATGGCCCGCTCGATAATCGTTTTCAGGCGGCTCTCCCATTCGGTGGAAAAGATTAAATCTGGCCCACCTTGCTGCCTCGGAAACTTCGGTTCCTCAACGTCCTGAACGTTTTGCTCGCCGGCTGCGTTCAACGTTCCTCCGTCGTCGCGTCCGTGGCTCTGCCAAACTCTTGTCGCCGTCGCCTGCAAACCGCAGTTCGGCGAAAACTCCCTTCTGGCATTGAAGTCGCTACGGCGCCTTTTACGAGGGCATTGACTCTGCGCCTTATCGTACTGAAACGGAGTCCATGACCTTCTCGGTCGCCGACGATAGCTTTTCTGTCTCTTCTCTTCTTTCACACTCACGTGTTTCGGAGCGGCTCGCTCGACGTTATCGTCGTCATCTACGTCGTTTTTCTCCGACGCTCTTGTCGGTTGCCGACGATATCCACGTGACAATGTTTTATAGAAAAGAGAATAGTGAGTGTAAGAGGAAGTAGCGGAGACTAAGCCAGCTCTAGTAATGGGGTCCATTACTAAATTTAAATTAGTAAAGGATTTGGAAAAATCAATATTAAAATCTCCAATGAGTATAAAGAGTTTATTTCGGAACTGGAAATCTAAGAGTAGAGCAGTTAAATAAGATGCAAAGATGGCAAAATTTCCAGTAGAAGGGCAGTAAATAAGTATTGTTGAGACAAACAGTTAATACTTCCAAATCATCAGTGATATTAGAATAAGAAGGAACGATTGTAAAATTTAGGGAGTTCAATATATACAGAATAAGGCTATTCCACCACCTCTTTTATTCGTACGATGCATTGCAGTATATTCATTAATAGGGGGAATATCAGAGGAATTTCAAGTCCATGTTTCGGTGAATATAATAACCTGCGGCTGGGAGTTGATTAGTTTGTTTGAATAACTGATATGCATTGATACAGAAGGGGATATGGAACTTTATTGTAGGAAAAATTAAATTGTTTAAAAAATTTTATAAGAGATTTCAAAAAACTGTCTTAACATTAACGCAATTGTTATTGAAGTGAGGTTTAAAACGTCTAAAAATTATTCATACAAAAAAGAATATAGAAGAAAAGCGAAAATATAGCAAATTCAAAGAATTTAACTCCGTTTGCTTAAGGTACTTACGAGAGTGAGAGAGACACAAAGACTTTCCACATTTGATCTTTTTATTGATCATGGATGCGCATTTCTGCAATGTAGTGGGAATTTTGTTACATTTGTGTACACGCATGCGAAGAAGATCGCATGGCGATCGAAATGCGCATCCATGATCAATAAAAAGATCAAATGTGGAAAGTGTTTGTGTCTCTCTCACTCTCGTAAGTACCTTAAGTAATTATCCACAGAAAATAAGGTGTTTGCTTTCTCCTCCGTTTGCTTATTTTTTTGTTTGAAATTTCTAAATTTATTCATGACTTATATATTAATTAAGAATGATTTATGCCTCCGCAGTTTTCTTCATTTATTCAGTCGATTTCCAAATTGATGAAATTTTAATTTCTTTTAAAGTGATATTTTTCCACATAATTAGCGCCTTCGGATTCCTTCCTTCATTCCAAAAAACATTTTTGGAATGCCTCCAAAATTCTTGAGTAATTGCTCTACTTAAATCTTTGATAAATAGGTTCATTATCCAAATTTTATAACTTCCTACCTCTTATTCTTCCTCATTTTTTCCCTAACTTGTTTAAGGGAACGCTTTTTTTCATCTTTTTTTTTCCTTCTTAATTTATCTTCATTTTATTTTCTTTCATTATTCTTTTCGAAAACTTATATAAGAAACATGATTATTTTTAAAGAAGTCGAATGAATGTTAAGAAACGGAAGTTAAGCTCACCAACAAGTAAAAACGTATGAACGAAAGGAGTGGATGAATGGCTGCTGGGGTCATTGCGATGGCCTTACCACGTTCTTTGTCTCCGCCTTTCATACCTTCCCTTTGAAACCAGTTGACATTCATGAGAAACATAGGAAAGACGGAAAAAATAGGAAACCAATTTCATCGTGTAGAAAAAAAGACCCCCTTGACAAAAGACCAACTCTGAGTGTTCTTGTGAGATAACGTGTGGAGAAATTTTTAATAAAGAAATAAAAGCTGCGCTATTTATTCGGTGCGAGGATCTATTTTTTGCAGTCAGGGTTTGAACACAATTATACTTAGGTGACTATCTAAGTGTTTACGCAACTGTTGTTTATTATTCAAAAACAAACCCACTTGAAATGCCTGCAAACTTTATGAATATTTCAGGCCGATGGCTGCTTCATTGATTTTGAGCAATTTTTCTTGACTACATTTTAATTTTCGTTCAGCTTCAACTTTAAAAAATGAAATAAAACAGAACAATAATAATTTTAAGACCGAGATTATTATTAGGAATCTTTCATATTTTAGAGCCATTAGATTCCTAAAGTTGCAAGCGTAACTCCTGAAGATGTAAACACGTCCATATAAGCTCCAAATTACTATTGATTAAAATTGCATTGTATTGTTATGCGATAATTAATATGTGATAACGAGTATTTCTCACGTGAAGAAATCACGGATCTAAAAGAAAATTTATTTCGATGCACTTAATTCGAGTGGCACTCACTTCCAGTGTTATATTCACTTCTACTAGCTGAGGTGCCCATCTTTGCCGACTTTTTCAAGGCAAAATGAAGGCGAGGTGTCAGTATCTATTTACTCTAGGTATATACCAATGTTGTTTAAGGATTGATCCTGGGACTTGTTAATTGTCATTGCATAAGCTGGGCGAACGGGAAATTGTCGACGTTTGAAGTGTAAAAAATGATGAGTCGCCTGTAACGGTATTCTTGGTATTAAAACGAATTGCCTGCGTTATCCCCGCTGAGTATTGTAGCTTGTATTGAACCTGATTATTCGGAATTGGCTGTTGTATTGTTTAATACCCAAAACGTTCAACCTAATGACCGTCGACCCTACAATTTACCGACAACTTGGACAACGGCTTTTACCTGGCGCATATTGCATATTATTTTGTAGAGTTTGTAGAAAGTAGAGTTTGTCGGATTTTAGAAAATTGACCATCATATGATCCTCTGCACTATGTGCTTAGGTTTCCGTACGGAACGCAAGGGTGGCATATTCTGTGCAGTCGACGACCAAAGCTCATACCAAACGTGTTACATACATCAGTTTTATGCTGACGATTTTTTAAGTCGTTTAAGCTCGGCGAAGACGGACATATATAAAAAAATCTTACCTTCCAGTCTTCGTTGAGCTTGTCAAGGCAAAACGAAGACGGAAACAAAGGTATTTCTGTTTAAAAAGTGTATTCTGAAGGATTCGAACACACAATATCAAGGTTGTCGAACCGCCATGTAACCAACGCGCCAAAGTAGCATTGCAAAAATGTAAGTAATTTCTTTTATTACAAAGGTGTTGTGCCCAGCGCAACCGACCAGAGGCAATAAGCAACATTAAACACTCATAGACTATACGAAAAGAAATATATTTAGTCACTCACACGTCCAGGATTTGCCTTTGCATAGCAATTCTGCATGTTGTGGTTGAATAAGGGTATTACAGGTTGAAGTTACATTAGATCCAGGCCTAACTTGAACATTGAATGTACCGTTCGCCGACCAATGTGCTGCAATTCCACTCTTTGCCGTTGCCAGGACAATTTTGATTTCCAATCGAACAGTCATCAGCACTTTTTCCAGCAAAAATGATTTACCGGTTTCGCTAGGACCGTCCAAGAACAGAGTCTGTTTTCTTGCATCCCATTGCATACCGCTTTTAATATGTGATTGTACACAATCGGCTGTTATTCATTTAAGAGCGATATTTGATCCACCAACTCTTGCAATCTTTCCCGAAGGTATGCATTCTTCCTGCGATACCAGTGGATTTGAATCCTGGAATGCTTCAACTTCTTAATCAGCGAACTGATCTAATTGAGGCATCCCTGGATAATCCTTGAGTCAACGTTCATTGCTCGTCAAATATTGGTCCAAATCTCTTAATGTGAAATACAGCACTCGAAGTATGGTTGCTTCTGAGTTGAATTGATGCTGATGGTTTTCTGACAACGCGTCTGCATAACCATTCCACATTCGCTTAGGTTCCTGGAGGCTTACAGTATGCCAAAATGACTGAAAATAGATGCCTTAGTTGTCAAATCTGGAAAACAATTGCTTCACGCATCGCATACAACGATGCCATTCTTCATTGTCCTTTAGCTGCCTTAGAGTTTTTGAAGCTTCCTGGAAAGTATCTTGCAATACACCAACAACTCTTCGAAGATCTTCAAATGATTTTGGACCACGAACATAGCATAGCAATCGATGCTGTCGACTTCCATACTCCGTTGGATTCGCCTAGGCTACTTCGACTTCCGAGATTGTCTGAAATTTTCGCTTTGTCGGCGCTATTACCCTATTCATTAGGAATCGTTAATCACACAGTTTACTGATTATTATTACACGCATCAAACAATTATCGAGCTATTTTTCAAATCTCCCACACTTAGAATTGAAATAGATAATTGGTGTTATATTGTTAAAAAGAAAGGAGATTTTTAATTGTTCTCTTTTGTCGCGTCATTTGCTTTTGTTGGTATTAAAGCCCGTCGTACGACAGCTACCACCACAGATTACGTTTATTAAGATGTTCCACTCAGCCAACACCACCTAGAGAGAAGGCCTGCGCACAAAAACGTCATACACTGTTACATCACACTAAAGCTGCAATTTTTTATCGTATTTCTACCACAATATCTATAGACCGTGATTTCTACCAATAATTAGCCCTAGATTTGGCTTTTTGATGACTATGTAACAATGCATACAGTTTCTGTGCGCAGGCCTTCTGTCTAGGTGGTATTGACCATAACCACCGAGAGAGAAGGCCTCTGCGATGAAAAGTAATACATTGTTACATCATCATAATTAGGGCAAATTTATGGCTTATTATTGGTAGAAATACGAATAACAATGCCCTAAATATGATGATGTAACAATGTATTAAGTTTCGTCGCAGAGGCCTTCTCTCTCGGTGGTTACGTGTTGACTCAGCGCCAAAGAGAATATTTGAACGTCGCTAACGCCCTCTCAGTCAACACCATCTATACCCTGTCTCAGCTTCGGTTGAGAGTGACGTCATGAAATGACGTCACTCACCAGGCAGTGTGCACAACATCGTATCCTTCCTCCGTTATAAGAATGAGTATGCTTTCTTCGCGAGTATGCTTTCTAAGGCTATGTATGCTACGTTACACCATCCTATAATCGCGTGGCTTCTCGAAAGTAGATTGGTCAAATGGTGTCTATCAGATATCATTTTTTTAAATTAATGTTTAAAGTATTTTAATCCTCTTCGTGGAAACTCGATCATCTTTCATTTCTGACACATCTCTTTCACGTAGGTACAAGCGAGGCTTCTGAGATTATACTCTCGGAAGCCTCGGTACAAGAGACGCCGCCATTTTACAATCAAATAATCTCGACTACTGACTGACTTCATTTTATTTATTTTTTTTAAATTTCGTCAAATAGCTTTTCTATCCGCCGATTTTTTATTACACCGAGAAGAAAAACATGAAATATGATTCCAGAAAGAATTTTGAACTTTTATACAGAAAATTATTCGAACTATTTCTTCATGCGGGCGAACTATAACCGCTTCACTCGTGACGTCACTCTCAACTATAACCGCTTCATTCGTGAAGCTGAGACGTGGAAAGCGTGCGCACAGAAACGTCATACATTGTTACATCATACTAAAGCGGCTGTTGTTAATCGTATTTCTACCAATAATAGGCCCTAAATTTAGCAGTTTGATGATGACGTAAAAATGTATGACGTTTCTGTGCACAGGCCTTTTGTCTAGGTGGTGTTGTCTCAGTTGCGTTTAACTCTTGATTTGATATTGTTTAAGAAAATTGCATAATTCATAATGTAAAAATGTTTTCTTTCTAATATCATGAATTAGTTTACGATTTATTATTAATTACATCTTAAAATACAGTCATGTGATGTCACAGAGTTTGTGACTCTACAAATTTCAATACGGCATGGGCAGGAATACTACTCCAAGTGGACACCAGAGGCGCGCCACCATCGAGGTTTAGGACAATGATTTGAACTATTAAAACTACTGGATCATCCGCGCTGTGGCTGGATGACGCGACAGGCGAGTAACATAATCGATAAGTACTAGACAGAGATAAGCGATCAACTGAGGGAGTAGTAGAGAGTGGAGCGTGTTACTCAACGTAAGGATACGGACGCTTGTTACCCAGTATTTCGGTTTTTATTTCATTGTAAACATTCAAAGAATTTTTTTTACAGGAAACCTGTTGCACTTAGTAATGTCAAGATATTTCTTTCATCTGTATTATTTTCTTAATAATAAGGTGCTAAGACCATGGCAGGTTGACGTCGTAAATCGTAACAGCACGTGTTTTTTTTTCAACTTTAAATCTGACATTTAACAAATAAAAATGTCACTTGGCCATATTTTCCTTCAGCTAGAATTAGTAACGGATATTTTGTAAATATTTTAATAAATTTTAAAATGGCATTTAATAAATTTGGTATATCTTTGAAATTAGATGCATTCAAGCGTATGTTCGTGAGATGAAAATTTTTTTCGAGCATCAGTGATTATTGGTCCAGAACATACATATAGAGAATGATCCCGTTAATGATCCCTGTGTACTGTATCATGTATTGTGATATTGCAACATTGTAGGAATTTAATGACAGCCGACGCGTTTCAGTAATAACACTTATCACGGGCACAAAATAACTACAGAGGAAAAAAACAACAATACTACATAATATATAGCCAAAAAAGAGGCATATACACCAATCAGTGCTTTAATACCTAAAATCCGATTGGTTGACATGCCCCTTCTTTAGCTATATATTTGGTAGTCTTGTTGTTTTCACCTCTGTAGTTATTTTGTGGCCATGATGATGGCGATATTACCGAAATGCGTCGGCTGTTATTAAATTTCCTGCCACATTGCAATATTTGGATTTTGTTTTAATTAGTACCTTGCAATATTCGGCAAAGTTGACTTTTAGTAACTGCGAGCACTGCGTGCACTGCAGTGAAGCCTCTCTCAGAGACACCCAAATGAACAATTCATTCATAGCAACTGTTTCGTATCCGCCCTGCAGTGAAGCATCACTTAAAGACGCCGCTGTTGACCCATAATTTGGCAGCAATTTACTCTGAAGTTATTAAATACTATTAGAAATTAATAAAATTTATTTTAATTCGTAAATATTTAACAATAATCAATTAATTGTAATGAAACGCTTAGTATAAGAATTTACAAAATTATTACTAATTAATAACTGATTAAAACATTTGACATATTAAAAAAATTACTAAATTGCAAAAAAAATTTGGTTGAGTGGGACTTGTATCACATAAATGAATTCTGTATATACACTGTCGCGATCTGTATATCTAAGGTAATACTAGGTCGCGATCCGTTTTATTTTGATTTGTTTGAAGTAGGATCCTGCAAAAACCCCACCGGTCAAAACACCTAGAGTAATAGCACAAATGATGACATATCCCAGAAATTTTTATCTCATTTTTTATAATTGATACATTATTTTATTGAATTATTTGAAAAATATCTGGGTTTTTTATCCGAATTTACTAGAGTTTTTATTTTCGTATTTGGAGAGGGGGGGGGGGTCTTTTTTTTAAATTTATTTTCTAATATTAATTTACCGAATTAATTATTTAGTGATCGCATTGGCCATAAAATTTATACCACATATTTTCATTATTGTCGTGCATCCGGGGAATATGACATTAAATTTAAGTTATAAATGAAAAATTAAGCCACGAGCCTACATTACAATCAACAATAACTTAATTGCTTAGAGCGTCGCGATCCCAGACTGGAATTTTCTTTTTCTTTCCTATTTTCATTTATTATTTATTAAAACGCATTTAACATCTGTATTGTAACATTTTAACATCGGAGGCATCGTGTTTAAATAATCCATCAGCTTTTCTTTAATAAATTTGATACTTGGGGTCTTTGTTACTGTTTACATATGCAGTGGCTACGCTATGACCTATCCATTATCAGAATTATTTTTGCGGCGTAAGACCATGTAGCGAATGTACGAATAACTCCCGTAATAAGAAAACTAACCTGATTTACTACTACTCCAAAAGAAAGGATCGACATGCTATAACTACTATCACTACCTCTGCTGGTCTTACTATTACTGATGGACTGGATATTAGTAACTGTTTTGCCCAGCATTTCAGTGAAACTGTCTCTACTTCTTTCAACACATTCTCGGAGAACTGTCTACCTATTGTCCCCCTATTGATAACCTCATCTTAACGGAGTTCACTGGTAGAGATGTTGCCTACGGCATTAATAGATTACGGGCCAAGCCTTGCAATTCTCCGACAGAAGTTCCTTCCTTTATTCTCAAAGGCCTTTGAGATGTCATAATTATTCCTCTTAGGCGCATCTTTAATGTGTGTTTAAAAGCTGGCCACTATCCTAAAATAAGGAAGAATGCGGTTGTGGTTCCTGCCTTTAAGGGTGGTTCTCCCAAACGGACTGACATTGCTAGCTATAGGCCGATCTTTATCCTTCCACCCACTGCCAAAGTCTTTGACAACATCATTCATAAATATCTTCTACAACATGTCCTTCCTGCGTGTTAACATGGTTTCATTCCCCGAGGTTCCGTTGTGAGCAATCTTGTATCTCTCACTGCTCATGCTTATGATGCTCTTGACCACTGTCAGCAACTTGACGTGGTCTACGTTGATATGCAAAAAGCGTTCGACTCTGTCAATCATGAGTTACTAAAAATGTGATAGTTGATGGACTCCTTCGGATAATGCGCTCTTTCCTGTTGGATTGACTGTTTGTTGTATCTATACGACATCAATCATCATTGCCCTATAGGCCTCACTATGGTGTTCCACAGGGCTCTGTCCTAGTGCCTTTATTATTTGTTATCTTCATTGCTGAACTCCCCGAGGTGATTAGAAACTCCCATATATTGAAGTATGCAGATGATGTGAAACTTTTTGTTAACATAATAATTGTCTTAATGCTCACCTGCTTCAGCAGGAAATTTATAGTATATGTCATTAGTGTGAGCAGAATGATCTTGCAATTAATGCAACCAAATGTGACAAAAAGACCAATTTTATCGAGTTCTCTTAGTCTGTTTGTGGAAATGTGCAAGTTGCTAAGCTTTGTGTCCGTGATCTTGGCGTAATCGTTGATAGCATACTTTCCTATAATTCCCATGTTGACTGTTCGTCTGAAGGCTTACAGAGCTCTTGGTATCATTGTGCGCAATGGAGCCGATTTTCGGTGTCCTTCTACATTTGTTCGGCTTTATCGGAGTCTAGTTTTACCCATTTTGTCCTATTGTGATGTTTTATAGAATGGGGGTTCAAATATGCAGTCTTGTAAACTGGATAGGGTGCAAAATGTTTTTCTCCGGTTTCTGAAGCGGAAATTCCCGAATTTTGATGTACCTTCAGATCTGTGTGCACTCTCAGACATTAGACTGAAGATTGATTTTGCCTTTCTTAAGAATGTTTTAGTAGGGAAAATGGATGCTCCGAACCTTCTCGAGTCCACTTTCATCCGAGTACCGTCTCATACTACGAGAAAGCCCGCGTTGAAGCCTTGGCCTTCTATTAAACTCGGAGAAGAATTTCGTCGGGATACAATGTTCAGAATTCAAAAACTATACAATGAGAATTCTGATGTCAGTGATTTATTTAATTAATTTTCCTCGTCATGTTACTATCCTGCCTTTGTGGTTATGGTTGTATTTATTACTTGTCTTGTAACTCTCATTCTATTTGCTCGATATTGTAGTTCCGTGTTGGCTTGTGTGAACTCAGAACATGTACTGAATAGAATTGAATTGAATTATTATTATTATTATTGAATTTTATCTTTGTAATTATTGTTATATTTCTGTTAATCTGTATAAATAAAATTGTGTTTTTCTATTTTTTTATTGTCCTTTTTTTTAATTACGTTACTTCCCTTGTACTTATGTCTTAAATAACCCCATTTTGGGTCTTTGGCCTGTTGGGGGGCAACATAGCGGCTTGGACTTCCAGTTTATTTGGTGGTTTATTCCCTGTTGTTGTTACCTATTATTATTATTATTATTATTATTATTATTATTATTATT
>JAHWFO010032239.1:464578-480278 GCA_023313115.1 Rhysida immarginata
TATTATTATTATTATTATTATTATTATTATTATTATTATTTATACCAGATGGTTGTTTGTTTTTAGTATTTATTTGCGTAAAATGACGGCCGTTTATGGGAATAAAATCATAATCACATAAAGAAACTCCCGTGTTTACACATTTAGGTTATTTACTCATTTGGTATTAATTGTATGAAATTATACGATTAAGAAATGAGTCAAGAGCGTTTTAATTGTTGGTAATCTTACAAATATGGAAACACGGAATTCTTTTGTGTGATTTTAAAGGACTGTCACTTTACGCAAATAAAATTATACAAGACCCGTCATTTCTTTGTGATACAAGACCCACTCAATTTTTTTTTTTTTGCAATTTAGTAATAATTTTGTAAATACTAAGCGTTTCAATAAAATTAACTAATTATTGTTAAATATTTACGAATTATAAATAAACTTTATTAATTTCTAATAGTAAGTAATAACTTCAGCGTAAAATTCTGAGAAATTATGGGTCAACAGTGGCGTCTTTAAGTGATGCTTCACTGCAGGGCAGATACGAAACAGTTGCTATGAATGAGTTGTTCATTTGGGTGTCTCTGAGGGATGCTTCTCTGCAGTGCACGCAGTGCTCGCAGTTACTAAAAGTCAACTTTGCCAGAAAGGCTCGCAGTTACTAAAAGTCAACTTTGCCAGAAAAACATTTTGCACCCTATACAGTTTACAAGACTGCATATTTGAACCCCCATTCTATAAAACAACAGTAGGACAGAATGGGTAAAACTAGACTCCGATAGAGCCGAACAAATGTAGAAGGGCACCGAAAATCGGCTCCATTGCGCACAATGGTACCAAGAGCTATGTAAGCCTTCAGACGAACAGTCAACATGGGAATTATAGGAAAGTGTGCTATCAACGATTATGCCAAGATCACGGACACAGAGTTTGGCAACTTGCACATTTCCACAAACAGACTAGGAGAACTCGATAAAATTGATCTTTTTTGTCATATTTGGTTGCATTAATTGCAAGATTATTCTGCTCACACCAATGACATATACTATAAATTTCCTGCTGAAATTTCTTTGCAAACAATTACTTTAAAATATCAACATTCATTCTTTGAAGCTAAATATCTTACGTTAGATTTATCACAATATATTGACATAATTCCTATGAATATGAATTTAAGGCCTTTTATAATGAATTTCAACTATAGTGATTAGAAGTGATCACCAATGATATACTGTATCAAATTACTTTAAATTTTTCCTTAATATTTCCAAAAAGTTAATCAACACTTTTTTATTAGCTGAATTAATGACAGATTTAAGATTTTTAACATTAGTTTTTCAAATTATTTAACTAGTTATGGTGTGAAGTGATCACTGCATACTTTCATGCTGTTGGAAATTTTTTTCTCGGTCCATTCCTTTTCTTCTAGATTTATCTTTAGAAAAGCTATGATAGCATGAATGAGGCTTTTTTGTAGTTGTTAGAGCATGATGGGGCACAGCATATAGTCGGTGTTCAAAAAATATTTGGTGTTTCAAAAATATTTGGTGTTTATTTCAGTGAAATCGGACATTAAAAGAAACTCGCTTTTATTTATGTTTACCACGTTAAATATGTTACAAGTATACGTATAAATTTTTAATTTTGTTTAAATTTTTTTTAGTAACGCAGGGGTAGGGCGTCCCTAAAGTAACTAACTCTTTCAGTGAAATCGGGCAAATTTAAAAACAAAAAAACTCAATTATGACTCAAAACAGATTTATAATCTTACGTCAAAACTTTATTGATAATTTTCAACATTGCTCCGTCTATGTCCCCGTAAATTTGAAATCTTAGCAATTAGAAACATTTTGAAGCAGATTCGGAGTTATCCTCTGCACTGCTAATAAAATGTATACATAAAATTAAAAATTTATGCACTTTTAACACATACTTAACATGTTAAACATAAATAAAAGCGAGGGTTTTTTTTTAATAAAAAATGTCCGATTTCACTGAAATAGATACTTATTTTTAGGATTCCCTGCAATATCAACACAGCAACTAATGAAGGTATCCTAAACTTCGACCGTGGCGCCACTACAGTGACAGCTTCTGGTACTATTTTTGTACCCATGCCCTATTTCGAGTCGACGCCATTTGCAAAAAAATTAAGGAAAACGTTTTAATGCGTTGGATTTTTTCGTTTGATTTAAAATGAACAGGAAAAGTAATCGCGCTGAAAGTGTTATGGAAAATGCATCATTTGTGGAAAAACAAAGAAAGATTTTGGGGTAAAGAAAGAAAAGTTAACTCAAAACAATAAAGTAAAATTTAAATTTAATGCAATTTTTTAAAGGCTTAAGTTTGACGTAAAATGATGACGTAATTTGTGATCTGCACTTTGACGTAATAGCCATATCACTGACTCATTTGAGTTTGATGACTGTGCTCTCATCTCTGTTGTGTGGCATGCTTTCTGATTGGCTATCTGTTAATAGGAAAGTTATCGTTGATATCAGAAGGAGTGGAACATATGAATAAACGTAATCTGTGGCTACCACAACAGTCGAATCTGTAAATTTGATTTTAATTTAACGCTAGCAATTTTTTTCTTAAGGCCTATTGTTGCAGAATCCTTGCCATGCATGAGATATACATTGTTGGTCCGCGCATATTGTTGCTCATGCGTTGTCGCTTCACGACGGACGGATCAAGCAAAATATTCAAAATGGTAATACCATGATGCGCTCCCAAATTAATGCCCTCTCCCGGTGCTCAAAGAAATTTCACGCTACTTTTTAGAGGTTGCTATACAGTAGCGCGCATAGCCCTCACTTAAATCTTATGCCACTCTTAGCAACAACAATTCCTCCAATAGAAAATTAAATTTCTGAAACAGCACCTCATCGCTCTCATCCGTCCTAAATCGCAGTTGGCTATTTCGCCTCGATGTTGGCATCTGAAATCGCTCACTATGCAGGCGAATGCGTGCTCTATTTCATTTCTCCTCAATGATGGATACAGGACATTCGTAATTATTATTAGGATAAAGAGTGCGTAATCCTATATAAAAGAAAGTAAACAGAGAAATTAACTTTTTTTTTAATTTTATGATATTGAAACATTTTCACTTTTATTTTTTATGGCGTATTTGGCTACGTGTCAATATATAATTTGATTCTACTTTGAATAATAACTGTAAATAGATATTTTTTCACTTCTGAACATTCGGCCTAAGACATTTTAACATCTGTCAAAGTTACACATGGAATAGGAGAAAGAAAAAATACTTTCAATATAGTCATAATTTCGAATTTAAATTCAGATCCGAACATCTTTTATTGTTTCTTCTTCGGGAAGTGTATTTAAGGAGTCACTATATAAACTTGAACATGTTCTTTAAAGCACATTAAAATGTTTTAACAAGTTCTGGAATCGATCGATTTAATCATTTTAAAGCTTGCGAAGCATGTACATGAGGCAAGAGTTATTTTTCCTTCTTAATTTTATTACCGACTCTCACTTGAGAAATTCTCTTTCTCTTTCTGATTTCCATCACTTGAAATCAATTATTCTATCCATTTTATGGCTTCCATTTTTCTTCTTGGACTATTTCTTTAACTACTGCCCCGCTCTTCTCTCTTAAGCTCTGGGGTATTTCTGGACTTGGTTTCCTTACGGTGTCCTTCATTGACAACCATTACCAGTCTCATTACATCAGAACGTCGCATAAAACTGCACCCCGTGGGATTCGGTAACTCTCCTTTTACGGCCCATCCATTTGGTCTACTGCTTGGTTAGAAACCCGTGGCCATCCGTTGGAAGACTACATTCCCGGATCGCATCTATAAAATACTTTGACTCCGAAGTAATCCCACCAAAAGATTTAAAAGCGGAAAGCGAGACGCCCATTGGTTTCTTCAAAGTCGCCAATTCAATCTTAAACGGAAAACCGATTTGTTTCACTACCGGTAAAAGGTTAAAGGTCAAATGAAATGCGAAAACTTAACTCTTGTTTAAAATTTAAACACGTTTTTTATTTTTTCATTTTTTACTTTATATGCATGTAATTCGGCATTTTTAATTTTTACTTCACTATATTACTGTTACTCCACGTTTTCTTGTGAAAATATAAAAGCTTAAAAGAAACATTTCTATAATCTTTCAGCTATTCTACATGTATATGAATTTACTGGATGTAACAATAAACTAGGTGGGTCAAAAGTGACGCTACTATTTAAACAATGAATATCTTTTGTACTTCCTTAATATTTCAATCGATTTTCCTGCACAGTATACCGAATCATTAGAAGTTTATTTTCTCTACAACTCGAACGGCCTCCGTTTTCTTCTTCACAAACACTGGCCTTCTTGTTAACATAATGTGAAGCGTGTTTTCGTTTATGTCTCGAATTTCTGCATGAATGTTTTCCTTGTTGAATATTCCGGGGTTTATTGGCATAAACACGATCTTTAAAATGGCCCCGTAGAAAAAAAAAAATCAGGAACTGCCAAATCAGGCGAACGGACGGGCCAAAGTAAGCTTCATAGATTTTGATCTGCTGTTTCAACAATTTTGATCCTTTCGTTTGAGCTGAATTTTTCCATAATGAATCTCCGAGGCCTAAATTTTCAATATTTACGGAATTATAAATTTGTTTAAATTGTATCGCTACATATCCCCCCCCCCCCTACCCCATCTACAAATCGTTAATGCACGTATGGCAGATAGCTTGAAAAGATTTATGTAGTTGTAGATTCTTTTGAAGAAACAGATATTTTCAATGGGGAAAAATATCTATAGCCAAGATATTTTTTAACCTCACGATTCTTAGGGGGATTATATTTAATTTGGAAAACAATATTCATTAAAGCTTTTATTGATATGAATATATTTTAGAATCGAGTACATGGAGGTTATACACTGAACGACCAATTTATTAGAGACACCTTACGGAAAATGGATCGACTTTCCAGTGACACCCAAACACTGGAATAGGCCAAAGCGGTGTATATAAGGGATGCATTAGATCACAAGTTGCAGTCAGCAGCAGAAGTGGACTGAATATGGGTAAATCCAAGGATTTGACCGACTTTGAACGAGGCATGATCGTTGGGGCTCGACGGGCGCAGTTGAGCATTTCGCAAACCGCGAACCTCCTCGGGTTTTCCCGTGCAATAGTGTCAAGGGTATTCCGTGAATGGCAGTTATGCCAAAAAACAACATCCAACAAACAACTCCGGACGAAACAGGGCCGTGGATGAACGAGGCCAACGGCGACTGGCACGAATCATCCACAGCAACAGAACGGGAACAGACCAACAAATTGCAGCGCAGTTCAAAGAGGGAGCATCCGAACCCATTTCGAAGCACACGGTGCGGCGCACCTTGCACCCAGCTGGGTTTAACAACAGGTGGCCAGTAGGGGTACCGTCGCTGTCCCCGCAAAATAGGAAAACGCGCCTGCTATGGGCACAGGCATCGCCACTGGACACTGGATGAGTGGAAGAAGGTCGCCTGGTCCGACGAATCGCGGTTCCTACTTCATCATGCGGGCGGCAGACTGCGCATCTGGCGCAAACAGCACGAGACCATGGACCCATCCTGTCAGCAGACATCCGTAGACACGTCCCTGAATGTGACACACTATCTGAACATTGTTGCCGATCAGGTGCACCCGTTCATGATGGCTGTGTTCCTTGATGGTGATGGACAATTTCAGCAGAGGTGCGTTCCTCCACATGCGATGGCGAGACATCGATGGAAAAAGAGGCGGCGTTTCACGTAAAACGTCATCATCGTGGTGCCTTGCTTCAAAAACCTGTTCCTCTACGTCGAACGACTGTCTCGCGACAGGAGGAGGAGCTCTCGCGAGACCGACACTCGCAACGATGCAGAGAGTGCGAGTGAGCGATGCATCAATAGTTTGGTTCGCGATATACAATAGCGGAATACACAACGTTTAGCGATTTTTTGTCTTATTTGAATAGGAAGAAATGAAACAGTTTATTGCCTATAAAATTAACAAGAAAGTGGGGCAGCAGATTATTTTGTTTCCAGCACAGATAGGCCTACTTATCGATGCTACGGTGTGGGAAAGGACGCTCCAATCCGCTATTAGACGAAGTAAATCCGTGGCCGACGTGATACATAGAAGGGTAATCATTTCATCAGTGAATAAATTTTGTGAAATAGCATAAGATAAACCCATAAGAATATTTTTTCCATTTGTAAATTTTTTATAATTTTGAAAATGCAGGGCGATTCAGAAAGGTAGGTCAAGAATGAAATACCAAGTATAGTTTGTAGCGGGGAACAATATTTTTTCTATAAACATGGGTCCGGAAATGCATCCTTACAGAGATAATGCAACTTGTACGAGGTAGGAATGGATGTGCGTTACCCAGACGGCAATGGTAGTGTCCATGTAAATTAGGATCTAAAGATGTAAATTGTTCGTGTTCTCTCCTTTAAAAGAGGAAACGAAACATGTAACTCCATTGTCGTACAATGCATCGCTTGACTAATGCGGAGCTGGCGGACATGCATCTCGTCTACGGCGAGGCACAGAGTAATGCTACTGAAGCGGAAAGGATTTACCAACAGCGTTTTCCAGACCGTGATCACCCACATCGCCGGGCGTTTCAAACACTGGACCAACGACTTCGAGACACAGGTTGCCTACGAGGTCCATCAAACGACGGCCATGGAGTGAACATTCGAACACCAACTTTGAAGAAGACGTTCTGGCTCGAGTTGCCGTTTATCCGTCGACAAGCATCCGAACCACTGCAGCAGATGTCGATGCTTCTCAATGCCACCGTGTGGAGAGTGCTGCACAACGCAGGACTGTATCCGTATCATCTGCAAAAAGCACAAGGAATTGTTCCTGGGGATTTCGCACCACGTTTGCAGTTTTGTCAGTGGCTTGCGCAGCAGCTTGTGGCTGACCCAGACTTCACCATGCAAATTCTCTTCACCGATGTGACTCTTCACCAGAGATGGTGACTTCAACACGTGCAAAAAACACGTAACGTCCCACCAGCAGCGGTTCTCCGTGAACGTGTGGGCTGGAATTATTGGAAATCGTTTGATTGGGCCGTACATTTTGCCAGATCGGCTAAATGGACAAAACTACCTGACGTTCTTACGGTTTGCTGTTCCTGAACTGCTTGGTGATGTGCCATTGTTAGTGCGGCAGCGGATGTGGTTTCAGCACGATGGTGTTCCTGCCCACTTCAGTCGGCAGGTCAGAGCTCACCTCGATAGGCCATACCTCAGCGATGGATTGGGAGAGGAGGCCCTGTGCTATGGCCACCCCGGTCTCCTGACTTGATATCTCTGGACTTATTTTTCTGGGGCCACATCAAGCAGTTGGTGTATGCCACACCAGTCGATGATCCCGATGATCTTGTAGCTAAAATTGTTACAGCGTGTGGAGAAGTCAGTGATTCTCCGGAGATCTTCACCAGAGTTCGCGAGAATCTCGTCCGCAGACTAAACACCTGCATCGAGGCTCAGGGTCGGTATTTTGAACACCTACTGTGATGTCATTCCTACCTCGTACAAGTTGCATTATCTCTGTAAGGATGCATTTCCGGACCCATGTTTATAGAAAAAATTTTGTTCCCCATGACAAACTGTACATGGTATTTCATTCTTGACCTACCTTTCTGAATCACCCTGAATAGATGTTCAAATTAAAGTTAATTTATTCTTAAATTCCCATTTTTTTAATAAATAATAAAAATTTTTATCGTTCATCATATGCTTCAGGTATTTCTAAAGTTACACATGGATTAATAAAAATTGGTTTAGAAAAATTACTTTTTGATAATTTAAGAAAAAAATTATTGAAATCAAGAACTGATAAGGCCGTGTTATTGTAAGAAGGCATGAACGTCATCCAATTTTTTTCCAAAGCATAAAATTAATTTTATATTATTAATCTTTAATAAATTATTTATTAAACCAAAATTCAATAAATTTCACAAAATTAAAGCCACTATACCAAGGCGAATGAAAATGTTTTCCTAATTAAAGTTCAATAAATATATAGCATATTATAAAATTGTATTATTACTTAACTCTTTTTTTTTTTCCAACTTTCAGTGGTGCTCGGAATATTATCGACGGAATTATTTAAAGGCCCTCTTGAATGAAATGTCGCGTCTGATGATCAAGAAATTTGCAGTTTATAAAAAAATTCATTTATTACTCCCCCATTTAAGTTATTCGATTTATAATTTACTCGTCTAATGCTTCTAGAAATAGGCTAAATAAAAAAAAAATTGGAAAAAAATAATGGCTAAAATTTTAATTTCAGTTTTTATATGAAAAATTTTTTAACTATTTACAAAGACCTTTCATGATAATTCAGCAATTGAATTTCTATTTTTCATCGATATTTTAATTAAATTACTACAGTGTATTAAAAATAATTCCCATCGGCAAAGTTAGATTCAAGGAAAAAGCATAGCGCTTTCATTCCACAAGTGCCTTAGCACAATCAACAACCAGTCTATTACATGGAATGACTAACCGCTCTAACGATACATACAACGATACTCTTAGACGATGGGCTATCGAAGGTTATTTTTAGCGTTCCTGTAGATTTTCCCTCTCGCCATCGCATGTAGAGGAACGCACCCCAGGGGTTTTTAACCCAACGTTGGAGTACAATGCTCCCTGTCATCGTGCTCGAATGGTCTTGGACTGGTTGGAGGAACATGACGCGGACTTCCACCTGATTCAGTGGCCAGCTCGGCTGCCCGATCTCAACCCGATTGAACATTTATGGGATGAAGTGGAGAGAACCATCCAACGCTTTCCCACACTACCGTCCAACATGCACCAATTGCGGGACGCTGTGATGTCAGCCCGGGCTGCTATTCCTCCGCAACGGTTTCAACACCTTGTTGAATCCATGCCAGCACGTTTTCAGGCAGTTCTCGCCGTTAAAGGATGCGCAACACGCTATTAGCAGGTTGTCTCTAATAAATTGGTCATTCAGTGTAATTTTGTGGAAAACAAGCCATCGGACGAAACGTTGCCGATGACAAAGGAAAGAGAAACAAGAATATAACTCGTAAAACGATTTTCAAATATGCTGAAAAGAAGAATATAAAAAATTTGTTTTTTATCTATACTTCTCAAGTTTTCTACATTAAGAGCTACACAGGCCGTATAAAACATGCATAAGACTGCAATAATTCATAACAATAATTGATAATTACTGTATCCCTAATTATTTGTTGATAATAATCGACCAAACATCTATTAGCTAGTATTAACAATAGGCCTAATTTAATTAGTTGATAACAATAGGTCTTAAATTCATTAGTTATTGGTAGTAATAGACCTAACATCAATTAGCTACTTTTAACAATTGGCCTAACAGCAATTACCTATTAGGCCAAACAGTAATTATCTTTACACTATACAGGTGTCCAAAAAGTTTGGTAACAGGCAGACATCTCAAAGCTGCTAAGTAGGCGAGATCTGATGGGTGTGGTTTATAGGTAGGGGGGGGGGGGGAATTCATTGCCGCACCCAAATTTGACTTTGATCTCCAAATTTAAAGTCATCCATTTGCTAACTCGAAAACTATTAAAGATAGAGAAAAATTTCCAGTTGCTACCCTGTAGAGCAACACCACATTAGTCTAAAAACAATTTTTAATCACATCCTTCCCCTTGAAAGATTTTGAGAAAAGAGGGAGACACACATGCACGGTTTACATCCGACTAGCTGTCGCATGCGACTCTGGAACGACTACTTTCGGTCTCAAACGGTCAGTCGTAGGAGTCGTGCGACTAGTTTTTCCGACTTCAGCTCTGTCCGACTTTCACGCGACTTGTCGTTCACAATAACCAATCATGTTGCGATTAGCATCACGGGAAGTGACCGCTTCGACGAAATATATCACGGACCCATCTTCTTTTACAAGTCGTTCTTCGTTTGCGAGCCAATAATAATAAAATTAATGTTTGGTGGTTTAATAATAAATTGTATTTTTGACGCGTAATCGAATCCATTTTAGCAGAAATGAAGACAGTTTCCTGTGTGATTGCAGCGTTATCACGGACACAATTTGAGTTAAAATGCTTGTCGGTTGAAAGTCGTGCGCGCGGAAGTTGGAAAAGTGTGTTTTGCTTAGTAGCATCACTCTGGTGTCGCTTCAAGTCGGATGAAAACCGTGCGCGTCAAAGTCGTGTATGTGTGTTGGCACCTAAAGAGTCACTCAAGGAAAGAAAATTCCCAACGGTGTGCTTCACTGCATTTCAAATGTGTTAGAAACCTCAGCCAACCTGGCCAGCACAAGCTGATCTTGAGTGACTCTTTCTCGCCCATTTTCTCAAAATCTTTCAAGGGGAAGGGGTGTGATTAAAAATTGTTTTTAGACTTTGTGGTGTTGCTCTACAGGGTAGCAATTGGAAATTTTTCTCTATATTTAATAGTTTTCGAGTTAGCAAATGGATGACCTTAAATTTGGGGGTCAAAGCCAAATTTGACTGCGGCATTAAATTACCCACTCCCATATTAACTATATACCACACTCATCAGATCTCGCCTACCTGGCAGCTTTGAGATATCTGCCATGTTACCAGACTTTTTGGACACCCTGTACATACAAGGTGTATCTGAAACCCTGTCACAAACTTTTAGAGCAGGTATTATGGATAATTCTAAGAAAAAAAAGTTCATATGAACATGGGTTCGAATTTGAACAATAACCGAGATATGAACAGAAATAAAAATGCCGCCACAAGGGTCAACAAGTTAATAAACCCTTAAGGAATGACATAATTAAGTACCGAAGGGTTAACCTAACCATTCGCAGAACTATATTTTTAAACAGCCCTTTGTTAATATTGCAAGTTTCTAATGGGCCATAAATATACCATTACACCACGTACCTTTGAACCAGTGTCGACTATCATTAATTTTACGTTATATTCATTCATGACACATCATTCCAATTCGTTTGACATATTACATGCCATATTTTAGCATTGAAAGTTCTAATGAACCATAATGGTTCCACTAAAACATAATGGTTCCACTAAACCACAATGGTTCCACTAAAACATAATGGTTCCACTAAACCACAATGGTTCCACTAAAACATAATGGTTCCACTAAACCACAATGGTTCCACTAAACCAGGTTCCTTGAAACCAATTTGGACTGTCATTAATTTTACGTCATATTCATTCATGACTCATCATTCCAAGACGTTTGATATATTATATGCCATATTTTAGCATTGAAAGTTCCAATGAATCATAATGGTCCCACTAAACCAGGTTCCTTGAAACCAATTTGGACTGCCATTAATTTTAGGTCATATTCATTCATGACAAATCATTCTAAGTCGTTTGATATATTACATGCCATATTTTAGCATTAAAAGTTCCAATGAACCATAATGGTCCCACTAAACCACAATGGTTCCACTAAACCAGGTTCCTTGAAACCAATTTGAACTATCATTAATTTTACGTCATATTCATTCATGACACATCATTCCAAGTCGTTCGATATATGACATGCTATATTTTAGCATTGAAAGTTCCTTGAACCATTATGTTTTCACTAAACCAGGTTCCTTGAAACCGATTTGGACTATCATTAATTTTATGTTATATTCATTCATGGCACATCATTCCAAGTCGTTTGATATATTACATGCCATAATTTAGCATTGAAAGTTCCAATGAACCATAATGGTTCCACTAAACCTGAATGGATCCACTAAACCAGGTTCCTTGAAACCAATTTGGACTATCATTAATTTTACGTCATATTCATTCATGTTACATCATTCCCAGTCGTTTGATATATTACATGCCATATTTTAGCATTGAAAGTTCCTTGAACCATCTCGGTTCCACTAAACAGGTTCCTTGAAACCAATTTGGACTATCAATAATTTTAAATTAAGTATAAAGAAGGGCTCTTTTACCACAACAAAAGTAATAAAGAAATTAACAAAAACAAAAATAACGTAAAAATACAACCTTGAAGCGCTTTTCGAGAGCAAAGCTCTCATCATTCGGCAGGAACCAAGGAGAACACGTGGAAAACCCAAAGTGAACTGATTAGGAACCGAAGAAAGCGGTTTATATAGCGAGAGAAATACAAGGCTGACCAATAATAGGAAAGAAATAAAAACAATATTATTGGTTGGCTAATTGAGACCACCACTGAATTAGAGGGGAATCACCAATAGGGCCTAAGTCGGAGTTTAATAAGGTGTTGTTCTTGGATTTATGGATAGCCATGCTCTCGAAAGCATCTAGCAAGTGTTTTTTATTGATAGATTGTAACAGTTTTAAGTTGTCGATGGAAAAATCGTGACCCGTCTCTATTGAATGTTTGGCTATGGCTGATTGACTGCATCTATCGAATCTTCTGTGGTCGAGGTGTTCCTTAAATCTGGTGGATAAACTGCGTTTGGTCTGACCTTTGTAAAGCTTAGGTCATTGGACAAAGCTTAGGATGACGTAGATGCCTGACTTTTGTATATCCGGTACCTTATCTTTGGGGTTGCCCAGCAAGTTTCGTATTTGGTTGGGGTTGCTGAAAGAAAGAGAAATGTTATATTGTTTGAAAATTGAATTTAAATTTTTAATAAGTAGTTTATTGTAAGGAACGGATATGGTTCTATACTTATCTTTGATGGGATGTAGAGTGGTTATGTCTGACAGAAATTGTTTGAACTTCCTCTTCCTCAAAAGATCGTCAATCATTTTCGTGTTGTACCGTTTTTCTCGGCTATTTTTTAATCAAATCAATCTCTTCTTTGAATGAAATATTGTTTAATGGGATATTGAGTGCCCTATCCAACATGAAAATAAAAGCTGAAACTTTTTGGGTCCAAGGATGGCTTGAATCGATGGGAATGTAGTTAAGGTGATTGGAGGGTTTCCTATGAATATCAAAATACAGGGAGTGATTATTCCTAATTATCACTAAATCCAAGAACGGTAATTTATTGTTTTATTCAACTTCACAAGTAAACTTGATAGAAGGGAAGAAACTATTGATGTGATTAATGAATGCATTAACATCACAGGAGTTCGTGTCAAAAACTGTGAAAACATCGTCTACGTAACGGAACCAGGTGTCGGGAAAGTAAAAATTAGAATCCTTAAGAATGTCTTCAAAACTTCTTAGGAAAACTTCAGCAAGAATAGGGCTGAGACATGATCCCATCGGTGTACCACCTATCATTTTATAAGACTGATTGTTGAATTGGAAGACGTTATTATTAACACAAAGTTTAGTTAACACTATGCATTCATCGCTCTTATTCTCGGGGATCTTGTTTTTGACAAGAATATCTTTGAGGAATTCGAGAGTTTCCGGAATGGGAACGCTAGGAAATAATGATACAATATCGAAAGAAACTAAAATCTCGCCTTCTTTAATAGTCTTATTCTTGAGCGTTTGGACCAAGTCAATACTATTGATGACTGAACTGTCGAAATTAGACAGTTTTAAGGATTTGATAAATTTAGCCAAATGTTTTGAAACCAAATAGGTAGGGGCGTCAATGTTGGAAACTATGTGACGCATTTTGTTTCCAGGTTTGTGTACTTTGAGCAAAGCATATAATTTCGGCATTGTTGGGTTAGCAATTATTAAGGATGAAGCCATATTTTTGGGAATGATATTGGGGCAACTTTTGATGCAATCTTTTACTGCTGTAATTAATTTAGGTACAGTAGAGGGTTCTTATTTAATGTAACAAAAGGCCCTTCATCGATTAGATTGTTAACCATATTGAAATAATCTGATTTTTCAATAATGACGGTATTATTCCCTTTATCGCTCTTAAGATAGAAACAGTCCTTCTGCTTAAGTGAATTATTGATATTAAAAATATCAGAGCCATAATCTGGACCGTGGCTTGTTTTGTCAACCCAATTTTTGGATAGAACTTGTTTACACTGTGCCCTGATATTACTTTTAGCTTGTACTGGAAGGAAACGAATTCCTCCTTCAATTTCCCCAACCAGTCGGTGAACGTTTTTCCGATTGTTATTAAGAGCGAATTTTAGTCCCTTGGAAAGTAGTCCATGTTCAGGGGCGGTGAATTGTAAATTGGCTTGATTAATCACGCTGTCAACACAAGTGGATTTACTGACCGGAGGTTTTTGATTAGCAATTATGAGGTTGAGTTTGTTGGATAGTTTTTGGTTCTTTTGGATGATCTTTTTTTCGTTGACGAAGTTCATTCTAAACATGAAATCATCCCAATCTTTTTTCTTTACCGAATTACTTAGTTTTAAATGTAAATTGTATGCCTTAGCTTGTGTTACAGACAGTTTATAATTAAGGAAACCAATTTCCATGCATAATCTTTTGGTCTTAACTAAAGGTGGAATATTTATTAGAGAAGGATCTTTTGAACTGTTAAATTTTATACAGTTGACAAAATTAGGAAAGACGTGGTGAAATTTGCAATTATTGAGGAAACTAATATCTGCTTTTAAGATCTAATTCTGAAATTAAGCCTGCAAAATTGATTTAACTCAAAGTTATATTTTTTGTATAATTTTGATTTACTAGAATTATCATCAATCATTAATTTTACGTTATATTCATTCATGGCACTTCATTCCAAGTCGTTTGATATATTATATGCCATAGTTTAGCATTGAAAGTTCCAATGAACCATGTTGGTTCCACAAAACCAGAATGGTTTAACTAAACCAGGTTCTTGAAACCAATTTAGACTATAATTAATTTTACGTTATATTCCTTTATGACACCTCATTCCAAGTCGTTTGATATAGTACATGCTATATTTTAGCATTGAATGTTCCAATGAACCATAATGGTTCCACTAAACCAGGTTCCTTGAAATCAATTTGGACTATCATTAATTTTACGTTATATTCATTCATGATACATCATCCCAATTTTTTTGATATATTACATGCCATACCTTATCATTGAAAATTTTTGAGGATGTCATAAGGGTACCATTAGAGCACGTGCCAATGTTTCAATTACAACCATTTTCAAAATGGTTCATTTCCTAAACCATATTTACCAATTAGCCGAAATAGTAATTTATATTCGCTTCTATCTCTTCATTACAATTTCTTTGACGTATTACTTAATATTTCTCTCCATTGAAAATTGCTAGGTGGGGTCGTGAAGGAACCATATGTGCACGTGCTATTGAACCGATTTAGATAACATTTGTGACTGGTTTGTGCCATGTACCTTACTCATCGATTGACGAAAATAGTAATGAATAACCGCTTCTATCTCGTCATTACGATTTGTTTGATATATTACTTAATATATCTTACCATTGAAAATTGCTTGGCGGGAAAATAGAGGTACCATTTGTGCACGTGCCAATAAACCAATTTAGATAATATTTGTGATAAGTTCATGCCATGAACCATCCTCATTGACTGACGAAAACAGATTTTTAAAATATTTCATAGCCTCGGAGGAGTTTGAGTTACAGACAGACAGACACGTTTCCCCACACTGATAGCCTAAAGTACCTTTCGGTAATTAATAAACCATTATGGAATGACATCGGTACAAAAAGGTTAAACTAAACCATTCACGGAACTATATTTCTAAACCGCCCTATGTTAACATTGTAAGTTTCTAATGAACCATAATGATACCATTAAACCACGTACCCTTGAAATAATTTCGACTATCATTAATATTACGTTATATTCA
>JAHWFO010032239.1:488186-499154 GCA_023313115.1 Rhysida immarginata
CTTATACCAGTTTTTCTTGTATATTAGCTAAATTTTTTTGTAAACTGCTATAAGTATACAAATTTTCAGATTACTAAGCCTATTCGTTCAAACATTATAGCTCTGTTTGTATTCAGGGTGCCTACCAGGGCCCCAGAGGACTATATAAGTTTTAGTGTATAAGAGCAAAAATTTTAAGTAACACACCATAAATATGCAAGAATTCATATTTCTGGACTTCCGGTTTGTGAGTGGACTGATTAGTGAGTGGGGGCTCAGGGCCCACGTCGAGACCCAAGAGCCCTATACTAGTTTTTAGTGTATATTAGCTATTTTTTTGAGTAATTTTCTGTAAGTAAACAAAATTTCAGATTTCTAGACCTTTTCGTTTAAAAGTTGTTTGTTGCTTGTGTTTGGGACCTGTGGGGCTCTGCTGGGGCCTATATTGCTTTTGTTGTATATTTGCAATATATTTTTAATACCACACTATGAATATACAAAATTTCAGGTTCCTAGGCCTTTCCGTTCAAACGTTATAGCTTCAATTATATTTGGTGCCTCGAGGCCCCTGGCGGGGTTCAAGAGGCTTATATCAGCTTTCTTCTATATTGGCTATACAGTGATCGCCGCTTAATGTAGCCACCTTTAATATGGCCACCCGCTTTTTATGGCTACTCCAGCTCGGTCCGGAATTTTCTAACTGTTTCCTATGTAACAAATTTTCCCTTTATGTGGCCATACCCCGCTTAATATGGCCACTTTTTTCAGAGGTAGTTCACGAATTCTAATTTTTCATCTCATCTTACTCCGGATAAATGAACACTCCACTTATATTATCCACTTTTTATTTCCCTCTAAGTCAATGGGCACTGCTGCCCAAAATTAAAGATTGTACTGAAAGCTGCAATTGAAGGGTCAAGCAGAAAGCGTAAGCGAAATGGAAAAGATGCTCAAGTTGAAGGTCTTTTAAGTTGGTTTCAATATGTTAGAAATAGAAATGCTCCAGTGAACGGTCCTCTTTTATGTCATAAGGATGATGAAATTGCAAAGACAATAGGAAACACGAACTTTAAGGCAACTGAAGGCCGGTTTCATCACTGGAAAAAACACAATGGGCTAAGCTTCAAGAAACTTCGTGGAGAGACTGATGATGCCCTTGTTTATTGCAACTTTGAGGGACAGAGAGAAAAGCTCCTCATCATTGTTAAGTCAGAATCTCCATGCTGCTTCAAAAACGTAAAAACTTTCCTAAATCTTTACGAATCATCTATCAATGCATGGACGACATCAGAAATCTGGATTAATTGGCTAGCTCAATGTACAAGCATCTTAGAAGCGAAGACAAAAAATTGGTCTTCTAATTGACAACTGCAGCGCCCATGACATGGAAATCATACGGCTTCTACCCAACACATCTTCACTAATGCAGCCAAAGTTGTCAAATAGACAGTAGACAATATTTTAAATAAAATATTTTGACAAGATGCTGTACGTGTATAAATGATTATTTAAGCAAACAAACTTGTCTATATGTAAGTACAAACACATGCTCGACTTGTGTAAAAAATTAAGTACTTTTCGTAACCTCGCTTAAAACAGCCACCGGTTAATGTGGCCACTTAAGCATGGTCCCGACTTGCCCATATTAAGCGGCGACCACTGTATTTTTTAGTACCAAACTAAAAATATACAAAATTTCAGGTTTCTAGACCTTTCCGTTCAAAAGTTATAACTTGATTTGTATTTGATGCCTCGAGGTCTTGTGGCGGGCCGCATAGGCCTACATCACATTTCATGTACATTTGCTATATTTGTTTAGTACAACACTATAAATATACAAAATTTCAGGTTCTTAGGTCGTTCCGTTCAAATGTTATTGCTTCAATTGTATTTGGGGCCTTCGGGACCTCCGGCGGGGCACTAGAGGCTTATTTCACTTTTCTTGTCGATTGGTTTTATTTTTTTAGAACCGCACTACAAATTTACGAAATTTCAGGATTTTTGCCCTCTTTGTTCAAAAGATAAAAAAGGAACCATGAAATTCATACAAGTGGCCCCTGAGGGGCCCCAGGCCACCCAAGGGGATTCGCTATATTAAGGATGTCAAGGATTTTTATAAATGACAGAGAGGAAAAACGAGGTGAAATTGTATAGAACAATTTTAACAATTTCTTAATAAAGAAATGGGAGTTTTTCTCGGCTGGAGGAAATTACAAAACAATAGAATAGTAACATATGCTTCTATCAGTCCAAATCAATAGCTGCTTCATCAGGACATAAGGAATCCAAATGCTCGTTAGTTCTGAGTCGATCTACGGCCGTTCCAATCGTCAATAGTAGAGGACGAGGATTAGCATCTACCGTGTTAGATCTGTCGGACCGATGAGGACCAGCTGGGGCAGCAACTGGTACCGCAACCTCAGAGCGCGGCAACCTTTCAAGGTAAGTCAACCGGGATGTGGAAACTGTAGCAAATCGAATCATTCATTAATATTGTGATAAGGTAAATCAATAAGGCAATTGATTAGATTTTTATAGGTTGAATAACTATAATTTAATTGAAGACTTTTATACCCAACGAAGTCGATCCGATGTCCAAGCGCGGACATTCGCGCGGGCGCCCAACGCAAACGCCGAAAGCGGAAAGGTTACTTCGATGGCCTCCAACGTCCACGGGAATGGATTATGGGTAGTGACTTGGTACGAAGAGTCCGTTGTCGTCCGGCAGGACGAGTCGCCGTCCGTCTTTGCGAGGTCTGGCTCGGGATATCCAGGCGTGGCATTGCTAAGGAGTCCCGCTGATTCGTCTAAGATCGGGCCGCACACAACACCTGGCTCACAATTATCGGGCGATGAAAGTGAAGAGAAACTTAGTTCATTTATCGGGAGAGATAATAATTCGTTTTGGAAAGTTCGATACTCAATTTTGGAATATGAAATCTTCTTACTGGATTTTTGCGCAGAATTGCGTCCGTCCGTCGTATTGGTCCGAGGAGAAGAAGGCACCCTTAAACGCCTTTGGGAAGCATATTTGCTATGGCCGATATTCCACCTGTCTTCGTATCGCCTCTTTCTTCGTGATTGGCGGCGCTGACTGGAATTCGGTTCGGCCGTCTCGGGCACTCGTTTTGAGCGAGAATGTCGGGTGGCTTCAGCGCACTCTTTAAAATTTTGCAAAGTTGAAACACTTGAAAATTTATCAAAGTTCAAAGTCTTACTTTGCATGGGCTTCGGTCCGCTATTCTTCCTCCTGTTACGATCGAAGACCTTCCTTGGAGCATCGACTTCATTCCTGGACTGCTGTCACTTACTCTCTGTCTCCTGTGCCTTGAAACCCGCCTTTTATTCGTCTTCAGTGGATTCTGGGCGGATTCTGCGCATTCGATCCACCTATGATCTTTCTTCTCTTTCTTTTCTCTCTCTCTCCGGTCGTTCTATTCCGTCTCGGGGTGTCAGCTTCCTTTCTTTTCTCCTTTCTTTGAGTCGAAGCTTTGAAGCTCTTCTTTTTTTCTTCTTCTTCCCACCGGGGATTTGACAAAGGGGCATTCAATCCCTGATGACGATCTGAAAGTTCATTCAATCCCTGCATGACGATGCAGTTGCACGTTGCGAAACACTCTGCTCAATATGGCTGGTGAGATTTGCTAAACTTCAGTTGTGATTTCCTCCTTCAGCTCAGGCAAAGTGTGCGAATTGTTTGCATACACTTTACCTTTCAAGGCATCCCAAAGGAAGAAATCGAGAGGTGTTCTGTCCGCCGAGCGTGCAGGCCAGATGCCACGCGAGATGATTCGATCAGCAAAGACGTCCTGCACAAAGTATATTTATGTGTGTGCTGTACACGTTTCCATGCACTACTGCGCACTAACTTTTGAATCACCCTGTATAATGAAGCCTGTATCAACCTCAGCTGCCTCTGCAAATAATCTCGTCCTTCAGGGTAACTCAGAAGTGACTGACTCTTTCGTAGTTTCTTTATTACTAAAAATTCGACGTCATAATGCAAATTTATATTTTCTTACTAAATTATCTTCTTATTTAAAGGTGCTCATTACTTTTCTGTTTTCTGAAAAAAAAATCTGAAGTTCTAATAAACATTTTTCCTATTGATAAAATTATTATTGTAATGCTACTATTGATTTTATTTTTTCGTGTAATTATAATTAATATTACTATTTATATAAATAATAAAACGTAAATAAATGAATGGTCCCAAGGTTACACGCTTTCTCTTCCCTGTACGAGTAGTCAAGTCCCTACTACCTGACTTCCGCTGCTTGGAGCTCAAGCTTTAAAAATTAATATCTTCAAAACGGAGCAAAACACAGTTTTGAATTTTTTGTCTTGTTTTTATGAAATTATGTGTAAGATATTAATAATTTTTTAACGAAAAAAAAATGCCCACCTTTTGAGATAAATGCATAAATAAAATATTTTTTATTAAATTCAAGTATTTGCGCATGCGTAATATAATTTTAAAAATTTCATATAGAATCTACAGTTAAAGAACTTTCATATGTCACCAATCACATCTTTCTAAGTAAAATACAACCGAAGTTACAGTACTTCATAGATAAGGCCCGCACTCAAATTTCGCAAATTTTAAATGTCCGTAACTTCTATAAAAATGAAAAAAAAAATATTTGGCATTCATTACCAACTCCCTAGGGCAATTGTGTATACCAAATTTCATTAAAATCCGAGAGGTCAGTGCCAATGCCTGCCTGAACTGACGTGGAATTACCTTTTTATTATTCTTGATTCGGACGACTATACTTTGACCCACTATATGAAAAAAGCTGCAAGGCAGTATGGAAAAGCCACATTACCAATTGTCATCTCATTGAGATCAACCAACGCCTCCGAAAGATAAGGCCTGAGCGCGAAAACGTCAGACATTGTTACATCATCATCCGAAGATACATTTAATCAATGACGTATATTAAAGATAGACTCCGAATCCTATTGTTGTAACTTGAAGCAAATTGGGAAACTCCATGCCCAGAACTGTCATGGCCGAAAGTGAGTGAAGATGATGCAAAACACATGGCTAAACAGAAGAGTAACTGATTAATAATTCTTTCACACGCCGATCACGGACTGATAAGTTTATCTTTTCGTTTACTTTGTATTTGAAGAATTTTATTATATTTTATAAACAATTTTTCGATCATGGTTTCAATTTCAATTTCGTTTCGATTGTCTTTCAGTTATGTATTTTCATTTTAGTTACGTATTTTTGATTTATGCTTGTGGAAAATGATTCCTGATCCTTTTGTTTTGTTTGTTTGTACAGTTGTACGCAGTTTAACTTTGAGGAATGGTTTTGAATTAATTATTCCTCAGGCCCAAAATCTTCAAAAACAAAGCAGCCAGACAACTAATTACTCCACGGCTCACTCCTGCCCAGAACTATCACGGCTCAATTTGCTTCACTTTTTGCCGCTGTTAACAATAGGATTCGGAGTCTATCTTTAATATACGTCATTGCATTTAATCCCTTCACTACCAATAATAAGCCTCAAATGCAATTAAACGTATCTTCGGATGATGGTGTAACAATATCTGACGTTTTCGCGCTCAGGCCTTATCTTTAGGAGGCGTTGGATCAACTCGCAGCCAATAAAAAAGAAACTGAAACCATAATGGCTAAAATGAAACTAAAACAGCAAAAAAATAATGTAAAAGCGTAAAAAAGTTGAAAAATATAATTTTTGAATGTGTTCAATTTTTATTTGCTTTCCAATTTTCAAGAAATAATTAAAGTTTATTGATATAATTAAGAATTTGCAAGGTAAAAAAATTGTTATTTTTAAAATAATTTTTCAGGAATTACTAAAACATTAAAATTGTTTATTTTTAAATTAAAAGTTATAATTTTTAATGTAATTATTCCAAGTTAATTATTTTATATAAAGAAATTATTTTAATTTAATTATTTTAGATACATTTAAAGGAAATGCACAGTTCTCCAAGATATTCAAGCACTGATTTCGGAATGCATTAAAGTTTTCAGTTGAAGAAAGATCCAACTCTAATTCAAGTGTGTTATTCGAGAATTGATGATGGGTGTCATGAGACAGATGTGCATCATCAAATACATCATCCTCATCTCATGACTCAGTGGAATCCCCGGTATTGGCAACAAAGATGATTGGGTTACAGTCTGCTACACCAGTTCATCAGCAGCCCACAATTTTTCTTCTTCCTGGAATAAAATTTCCCAATATATCATAAGGGTGCAACTGAAGGTTGATATTAAAAAAATATATATGAGATGTATATGTAACTTACCACTTCCCTTACGTGACGCACATAATTGTGCCATTGCTCAGGTGTAACGTGACTGAGTGCTGCATGGATAAGATGCTGCAGATCTGCTATGGCAAAACGGGTATTTTCCATTCTTATCTCTCTTCACTTGGCTCCAAACAAGCTCAATGGGATTTAAGCAACAGTGATAAGGTGGTAGACGGATCACTTCATAGCCCAATTCCTTGGCTTTTTCATCAAACTCGTACCGGACAGCGATGGGCTTGTTTTCCTTAACGAGCTGCAGTAGTTCTGCCTTCTTTAAAGCGCGAGGTGGAATGGGGATATTGTTGTTGCGCAACCGCAATTCTATAGCCTCCTTGCGGAAAGAATTCGTAGGTGGTTTGTTGATAGCCACAGCATGATAAGGAGCATTATCCAAAACAATCACACTGGGCTTCTCCAATAGGGGCAACGCACGCTCCATCCACTTCATAAATGTGGTACCGTTCATTTCGCCATGATAATCTCCATCTGCACGTTTTACTCTAAAGAATAAAGTGAGAAAATAGGTAAAACCCGAAAGTGAATAAAATCAGAAGGATTCATTAATTTTCCCTTAACACCTGAAAATTAATTCACGAACCCCTTCTCGGAACCAATATGGCCTATTATCATCCGCTGTCCTTTGCCACTTGGCGCTTTCAGACCTGTTGTCACCCCCTCATCAAAGGCCTGACGGGAACTTTTCACCATTGTATCTCTCCATTCTTTGCTCACCGGCTCCCTCTGGTTTGTCCAGGTTTCATCGAGGTAATATATATTCTACCCAAGTCTTTGATATTCTCTTATTTTGCGCAAGTATCGTCGTCGTCCTGTAAGGATATCTTCTCTTTTGATTAGACTAGCAGGCCGTTGTCGTTTCTCGTATTTAAACCAAAGCTTCCGCAAGACTCTCCATGCGGTGGATTTACTGAGTTGGGGCAGGCCATCTGTTTGGTTAATTCTGTTAACAATTTTCCGGATAGTGGGATTGCAATTTTCACAGAAAAAATTGTGAACCACCTGACGAATGCGGTTAAGGTCGAAGGAATCCAACTGTATCAAATCTCGATGGTTAGGACGCCTATGAATCTTTCTTTTTTTTGTCGGTGTGTCAAATCCACCTAATGCACACAAAAAAATAAGTAAGAAAGACTGTCATTTTCTTTGCATTTTCTCAGTACAAATACACTGTCATATCACTGAATTATGACCACCCGCTTAGTAATGGAAGTAGGCACCTGGTCCACTAGGATTGACAGATAGCCACAGGCATTCAAATTGCCCTCTAGACGAATCAGTGGACCTAATTGCTCCCAAAAGAAGATCTTCCACACATGCACCTTACCCCCACCCACCAGCCTGTTTCCGGCCCACATTAGCCTCCTGCAGTCTCTCTTCATGGCGTTCACGACTCACTCGCCATCGCCCGTCAATTAATGGCGGAGCTCACGTGCAAAGTCTAGGTGTCGTTGACGATGACCCCTGGTCAACATGGGTGCAGCAACCATGCGTCGACTGTTCAGGCCCATCCGTAGCAGGGTGCGTTCAACGGTAATCTCGGATACACGTCTGTTGGACCCATTGCTGAATTTGGTGGTCAGTTGATGGGCTGTGGATCTCCTGTCACCTTTTATGAGTCGTCGTAGGCGCCGCTCACCCCGTTGGTCGATGGCTCTTGAGCCATTACAGTGATGGCGTTGGGACGCGATTTCTGTCCCTGCTGTCCACTCTTTGTACACCTTCACTAAAGCGGACCGTGAGCAGTTCACAAATCGCGCCGTTTCGGAGATGGTGCCACCCTTGCTGCGATAGCCTATTATCATCCCTTTTTTGGATCCCCGTTAAATCCGGACGTTTACCTATCATGGTGCACCTGCCGTTTGATGCACCAGCTTTAAAGCTTTCTCAGCCTGTTATGCAAATTTTGCAATGTGTAATCGTTGTTGGGGCGAACCATGCGTGTGCTTTGAAGGGCTGCTGGTCATAATTCACTGATATGACATTGTAGAATCGAAACGTTATTTGATTTGGGTCGTACCAAGTCAGACAATTGATATTTTAAGCAATTCAAACGAACCTATTGTGTGAAAGACCCCTTAAGTTTTATTTAATGCATGGCAGGTGAATTTCAACTTTATAACACTCATTTCTTTACAAAATTACACCAACATACAGGGTGATTACAAAAGAACTTCACATTTTTAAAAATGTATTACATCAAAGCTATTCAGAATATAGATACACCACATACGGATTCTTAAAGAAAAACTCTTGAAGTTTATTGTGACACAGTTAAAGATGTTCAATATGCCCGCCTGTCGTGACACGGCATACATCAATGCGGTAGTCGAATTCGTCCCAAACCCGCATTAACATGTCTCCATCAATCCTACGTATCGCTACCGTAATGCGTTCTTTCAGCTCGTTTAGGTCTCGGGGAAGGGGTAGGGTGAAGACCTTGTCCTTTTCACACCCCCCATAAAAAGAAATCACAAGGTCGGGGCTCCGCGGTGACCACTTTGAAAGTTCAAGGTTATTGTTTGCTCGACCAATCCACCGCTGTGATTTCTTTTTTATGGGGGCGTGTAAAGGACAAGGTCTTCACCCTACCCCTTCCCCGTGACCTAGACGAGCTAAACGAACGCATTACGGTAGCGATACGTGGGATTGATGGAGACATGTTAATGCGGGTTTAGGACGAATTCGACTACAGGGAGGCATATTTAACATCTGTAACTGTGTGACAATAAATTTCAAGAGTTTTTCTTTAAGAATCCGTATGTGGTGTGTCTACATTCTGAATAGCTTTGATGTAATAAATTTTTAAATGTTATGGAACCAAGGTTATGACTCAGAAATGTACCTTCCAAGAAAGTGTATTTTTGAAAAGTACCACTGCTTATTGTGGGAAAAAGGTTTCCTCTTTCGTTTCTATTGTTTTTATCCATAGTTTCGGTCAATTGAATTAATGTTCCATGCCGTTGTTTTAGATAATAAAAATAAATATAAAAGAAACAATAGGAGACAATAATCAGAAGTCTACAGTATAATTCAGAAACAATTCAAATCAAAGCGTGTTGAAGCTGCGTTGTATGGAATGCAAAATAAACTTGATAGTCTTCTAGGCTTATTTTTGTAAAACATTTGTGAATGAAAAAAAGGGACGATTAATTTGATTGAGAGCGAAGGAATAATATAATTACTTAGCATATTAGTAAATTTTAATGTGAGTATATTGTCAACACATCCATAATAAACCCAAACGAAAACGATTAAGATGCCTCTTAAATTTTTCAATTTATTTTTTGTTTCCCAAATATATGCAATAGTTCCAAATTATATTCCTTGAATTCAAGAAAATGCAGACGGCCGTTAAACATTAAAATTCTGAAAAATTACGATAATTTTTACCCTTACATGTGCTTTACCTGGAACAGCCTCCCCACCAACATTGTCACTAGTAACATTAGGCAAACATTTTCTTAATGTATGGAATCTTTGAGAACACTTGTTACCTGTAACCACCGAAATTATCGCGTTACTGTTGCCCTAGACACTAATAATTATTTAAACTGTGTATGAAGTTTGTTTTCATGTGTTTACTTTCTTATTCGCGGATTTAGATGCCTACAAAATGGCGGATGTAATGGTGAACGGCATACCATTGTCGAGATCTAATAATAATAATGATAAACGATATATGTAGAAAAGCGTTGATTTAAACAATGGTGATTATGTAGAAAAGTAGTGTTAGGTTTAGTATTGTTGCAAATAAAGTTTCGTTTTGTTATTATTTTTTGTTTAGATACATCCAACCGTTTTTGGGATGGTAGAGAAACTTATTTTGAATATATTTTGTCAATAAACTGAGGGTCGCAAATGAAAAATTGCCAAACATCATACGTGCTGTCTGAGACTTCCTCATAATATTGTCTCTCTCGTTAATCTATTTCAAGAAAACGGTGAAATGAGAAAATTTGATACTGATGATCACAACAAGACCAAATTGTGGCTGCAAGTAACCATGTAAGAGACACTGCAGGGATTTTTGGCCGTGTCAAAAAATTAACGACAAGACGCTGTGAGGTATGCAGTGCTGCTCATGGTCAACAGTTTGAACATCTTTTGTAATTTTACAAACATGTGGCATTTGGTTACTAAAACGTTGTAGCCATAAGTATCAAATTTTCAAATTTCTCCGTTTTCTAGAAATACATTAACGAAAAGACAATATTATGAAGAAGTCTCAGATAGCCGTTGTGTGTATGAAGTTAGCAATTTTTTTATGCATCAAGGGTTCATTTGCGACCCCCAGTTTGTTGGCAAAATATATTCAAAATAAGGTTTGTACACAGAGTTCGTAAACACCATGTATATAGGGTGAGGCATTTATCTTGAGACAACTGAATATCTCGGAAACTAAGCATTGTACGAAAAAATGTCCTAAATCAAAATTGAATTATTTCACGGGGGAAATTCATTGTGAGGGGGCTGGGGGAGAGGGTAACTTTCAAATCTTAAATAGGAACCCATATTTTTAATGGTATATTCAGATTGTACATAATATTCGAGAAATGTTTTATTTTTGGTGTTATTTCAATTGATCCAACTGTTTAGGTGGGACTGAAAGCCCTGAAAGTGTGGGTGTAACGTGTAAATACAGAGTTGAATGTACGCAGTGGAAATTAAAAA
>JAHWFO010032239.1:499164-581233 GCA_023313115.1 Rhysida immarginata
ACGGACAGTGTCGCCGGAAATCCTTTGAGGAACCGATTTCCGTGACAGTGGGACTTTTGAAGTTTTGAACCCAGTTTTTTCGACGAAGACAAAGAGATAGAGAGTGGGTCTTAAAGATATTTCTATTCTACTTTTTACTGGTCTTTAAGAATCGGAAGTCAGAATTTCAAAAATCCAATATTTTTCAATACACAAGCATAGACTCTGTCTCCATAGGAACGCTGCCCCCAAAAGTTTACTTGTGCACCAAAAAATATTGAATTTTTGAAATTCCGACTTCGGATTCTTAAAGATCATCAAAAAACAGAATAGAGATGTCTGCAGACCCACTCTCTATCTCTTTGTCTTCATCGATAAAATTGGGTTCAAAACTTTAAAAGTTCCACACTTTCAGGGCCTCTATCTCCTAAACGGTTGGATCAATTGAAAAAAATAGCAAGAGTAAAACATTTCTCGAATATTATGTACAATCTGAATATACCTTTAAAAATAGGGGTTCCTATTTAAGATTTCAAAATTACCCCCTCCTCCCAGTCCCCCTCACAAGGGGGGGGGGGGTAAATTTTTTAACTAATGAATTTCCCTTGCGAAAAAATTCACTTTTGATTTTGGACATTTGATTTCAGTTGTCTCAAGATAAATGCCTCACTCTGTATAATGAGTTTTCTGACAAATATGAATGAAAAAAAATATTTATACAAAATGATGGTTCACTTAATTCTGGTTTTCTTTAGAATAAAAATAAAATAAAATAATATATTCAAAATGTGGCGGCATATATTTTCAGGAAGAAAGTACTCATAAAAGCATTTATCGCCAAGTCAAGTTTTATCTTCTGTTTTAATTACATAATAATATATAGTACATAAGCCCCTAATTATCATAATTTTATGTATTATTTGTTTTAGTAACTTTAAAAGATTTAATAATATCTTGATTATTTATATTATTCTTAATTTTGTTTATAATTTATTAAAATGTTTTTTGAAAAATTATTATTTGTATAGCATATTTTTCTCATCTCGCTCTCATTTTTCATATTTATGGGTTAATTTAGAATTCTAAATTAATTACTGTACGTAAAAAAACGAGTAACTTAGTATTTTTATGATTTTTCCATTAAGGCACGGTGAAAAGAGTTACTTGAAACTTCTCGTTTTCTTATAATGTGAACATTAATAACAGTTTTAACGCAACTGTATAATATTCTGTAGATTAAAAGATATTTTAATATAATACTGACCTATTTTTTGCCTTTTGGGAAGCGTTTTATCTTGAAGAAATTTCTACAAACTTAAATAGTTTTACCGCCAGGCTTCTTCTGACGCAACAATGAATAGAAATTATCAAAGGGATGATGAGCAAAGCAGCACAACACTCAGACTGAATTCTTCTGCTCCTGCGAGAAGGTTTTAAAGAATTCTTGGCGACGAAATTTTCCTATATAAAGGAGCAAGCACTGCAGCATAATCTGAACGTAAGTTACAAACTTATAATCCAAAACGAACTTCAGGGTTACCAACAATTTATGTAGGTCTTCACCAATTCTACAGCGTAAACCTAATTATCAGAAACGTGAACGTTCGAAACGGGAGGCAACGCGTTAACCAATCAACGTAGTCTCACCGCTAGTCTAGGTTTTGTAAGTACCTGTAATGTATAATTCCTTTTTAGTTTTAAAATAACTGAACTTAATAAGTGCTAATTATTCTTTTTAATTTTATAAATCGTTTCCGGCAAAATAAGGGGAAAAATAACGTAAGACGAATAAAACACAATTCCAGATATCGGGATTCTGGTAATAAATTTCCTATCGTTTTATCATTCCTATAGCAGCCGCCACGTAAGTTGAACGATCTTTTTGACATGCGCAGTAAGTCATCTCATCAATATGCTTTGTCTGGATTTTACCCATGATGAACTTGTTCTACTATAGTAATGGTGGAGATATCGTCGAAACGTAGAAAGTCTATTCAAAGTCATAATATAAAACAAATTGCATTCGAGTCGACTATTCTGCGTCATTTTTTAATTTATTAATTTATTAATTTCATTTATTAATTTCATTTATCTATTTAAAAGAAAAAACGAAAATAGAAACTAAATTAGAATACGAAAACAATGTTTCGAAAAAGAAAGCGGATGTTTCATGGAATAGCTAAGCGATTTACTTCCCGTTAACGTCTCTTGGCTGGCGTTAGAAATGACGTCATCCTGTTCAACTTATGTGGCGGCAGCTATAAGTCTTCGTTGTTCCAGAATGTTTAACAGAATGTAACTTTAAAAAAGTGGATGGAATTTAAATTTGAACTACCAAGTGCTCAGAAGGGCGAAGAGTACAATTTTGCTTAGTTTTATTTTTCATTTTTATTTCATTTTACAGATCGTAATGCCAATAGCTTTTAATTGGATTCATTTTATCCCAACATCTTCATTGCCATACAACTTCTAGGAGCAGATTTAGTGTAAAATATCATCCATCTGTAATATAATCCAAACGGCCTGGCCTCATTAACTGCCTCATTCATGTAAAAAGTCCTTATGCAACTCGTCGAATGAACGAAACCTACTAGGCAACGTGACGACAATAAGTGTAATACAAGATAAGGAAACTAAATGGATTCTTATCTTCGTGAAAAAAACTATAAAAAAATAGTTTAAACTTTAAAAAAAGAAGAAAAACAAAGTAAAATAAGAAAATATAAAAAATAGGATAACTCAAGTGAGTAATTTAATGCAGTATATTTTATGATAATAGCTTTAACAGACAATCTCCCATCTCAGCACTTGGTAGGTCAAATTTAAATTGTGGGTGGGTAATCGCTAAATTGCAGTCCAAGCATAGCAATGCTTTCTGGAGCATGCCAGCTTGACCGAAGTTATTTTTTTCCACGATTTATTGCTCTCCCGTCGGAGTTACTTCATTGCAAGATAACGAAAATAGAGTACAAAACCATGAATAGTGCCGCCCTCGGAACCAAAAAAAAAAAGGTATAATTAAATTTACTAAATCTTAGTCCAATTCTTGATTTAACTAGTCTTCAATATTAAGAAGCCTGCCTTGTCTTACATTTTGACTTAAGCTAACACTTTAAACTGTCAATAAGCTTATTTGTCACCATAAATTTCGAATCTTATATTTTTTTCATAAAATCTCAAATCCGAACTTTGTATTAGTTTCGGAGAGCATATAATAACTTTAAGCATCTATACAGGGTGTAAATGGACGACTTTCACAAATTTAAGGATATGTAAAGGATGATGTGATGAACATTTTTTATTCAGAAACCCATAGTCCCAAACGAAAAGCAACGGAGCCACAGCTTGATGTCCTGGTTTGTCAAGCATTGAACTAGGCACGCTTACTACGATGTCCCCTGTCATTGCATCTTGTAGGCCTTATGCAGACTGTCAGCTCGCAGGCTATTTTCAAATGGTACCGTCCGGATGCACAGCACATTCTCCAATCACATAATCTTGCATATCAGGTTGGTACGAAATTCCCGTTGTTAGTTTGGAACATTCCGTAAGGGTGAAGGTTTATTTTTTGCGCTCTACGTTTTGTGTTGTATGAGTTCAGGAATGTACTTTACTGTGAGGCAGGAAACAGCGAGAACTTTCCTACCCAATTACGTACAGAACTGTTACTGGACTGTCCCATTTCAGATCGCCACAATTATCTCAGTGTACACTGTGATCTGCTTGTTATTACTCCATCATACACGATCGCTGGACGGTTCCTTTGGAAATACGTTCGCGCGTTAGGTTTCACGCTCGAAATTCCAATGCAGTGACAACACAGTAATTAAGACACCCATTCCACGGCTTGACGCAAAACAGAGCATCAAACATGCTGTGGCTACGTCGCTTTTCGTTTGGGACTATGGGTTTATTAATAAAAAATGTTCACATCCTCTACATATCCTTAAATTTGTGAAACGTCGTCCGTTTACACCCTGTATGATAAAAGTATAAACTCTTGGGGAAACCAGAAATAAATATACAAATGGGAAAAAAATGTGGATATGATAAATAAAGACGAAAGAAACAACTCTTTAAACACAACAATAATTAAGTAAAAAGAAAAATACAACCTAATCCTAGAAGCGCTTTCGAGGGCGAAGCTCTCATCATACAGCAGGTGGAAAAGGGAGTAACACACGAGCTTTTTCCTTTTACTTAATTATTGTTGTGGTTAGTTTTCTTTCGTCTTTATACACCCTGTATAATCATTATCTGAATGTTAACGTTCCCTTGTTATATTCTGGAAATAATTTCCTTTTAGCTTAAATCACTTCTGTTTCATTTCAGTTGGAGAAAACCAAACTACAGGATCTTACCAGTGCAGAATTTGCTACCCTTACACAAATCTGGAAAGCATCCAATATATGTAATTTTATAATTTATCATTAAGGATTCAATTATTCCGTTGTAAATAAAATGGTTCTTTAAAATTATTTTTCCCATTTTAACTAAGAACAAACTTCGCATCGTGATTGTTATTTCTTACAGACACTGATATGTTAGATGGGCGCCCCCCCCCCTTTTTTTTACCATAGATAAGGATTAATCTAAGCTATCATTGCATTTGAGAAGGGAATGTCTATATCTTGTAACCTCTTTCTATGACAATAAACAGAAATATATCAATTAAGGGAATCTTATGGGACTAGCTCCCAATTTTGAAGAAGTTCACTCCCTACAAATTTCCATTACGGCTAAATTCTAGCTAGTTGGGCGCGTTGAAAGGCTAATTTATTTTACCAGCTAAGTATTTATGCTTCAAACTGTCGCAATTTTTTGAATTTTTATGAATTCGCTGTCTTCTCCTGATGAAACCAATTTGCTTATAAAATAGTCTACAATAAGGGAACCTTAGGCTGTGGTTATACTACACCTTAGTCCCAGTAACTATGAAACAAAATCGAAATGCGCTTGTTAGTTTGCTGTTTCACTGTCAATCTAATTCGCCATAAGAAATTGTCCCTTTCTCTTCGGATATGTTTTGTAAATCATGAAATTACTACTTGAATGTTATTTAAAAGTAACTTGTTTTATTTGTAAAGTTCTGATTCATTTTGAAAATAAAATTCTTTAATGCCGTTATTTTGATTATTTCGCAACTGAAAGCTAAATGGATGGTGTCCACTAGAGAGCCTTTATAAACAGTGGTCATGACTAGAAAGGTAGGCATGTTTTGGCAAATCTATTCGGAAAGTACTACAGCAATACTATATATATTTATTTTTAGATTAAGACAAGCAATTGTTATAACGTTGTAAACTGTTGTACAGGAACTTAAATATAATATCAGACTTTCGATAAGTAAAATTTAATATTTTGTTTAAACTATAGGGCTTTTTCACTACGCGTCATGACGTCAATGCCGCCATACTGGATCACAAAAAAGTCGTTACTCTAGTTTCGCTTTTTCCAATCATCGCATTCACTCAAGGAATCGGTTAAGTATTGTTGTTGAGTATTGTTTGTAAGATTCGTATAATACGCTGACCTTGCCATAGCGAATAGCGTGCGAAAGCGTTTGTTATCCAACATGGCTGACCTGCTAAACAATGATCCAAACCCACAGTGCATTATATGGTCAGGGGATGTAAAAGCTCTATTCTGTACATGAAAAATTTTAAAACATTCATTTGATATAGCTGTTAATTTTATAGTAGATATGTTTAATGTAAATAAATGTATATCAAAACTAACTATACATTACTGGATTCAGCAGTAACATTTTATTTCAGTAAAAACATGAACAGTTTAGTTTCATTTTATCTTTAAAAGCATTTTTTATTTACAAAGAAATTTTTAATTAATATTTGAGGTATTATAATGCAATAATAAATTTAAAACTTACATTTGCTTCTAACTTTTAAAATCTATTTAAAAGAAAAGAAAATTTATAATGAAAGTGCAAGTATTTGATTTAAAATTTTTTTTAAGGTTTTAGCTTTTTGAAAGTTGTTTTTAATCTGTGATTAAATATAATTTTGGTTTGCTGTTTTGAAAATGAATTCAGTTTTCAACCATCGCGCCAGGATTTTTAAAAAATGCAATAATGCAAATTTTACATGCACTCCTACTTTATAATCATAATTTAAGCCGGAGTCAAGCTTGGAGTAATTGGGCTCTAAAGAATTTCTAACAGTTGACGACGACTTTAATACTGTCAGTTTTCATAAAATAACGAGTAAAATGAGGATGCAGTTTTGCGAATAAACCTTGCGTGATATCCCAAAACTGTTATATAATTTGAACTGAGCAGTGAGCAGATTGAAATTACTAAAAAAAAAAAAAAAAAAAAAAAATGTAATCTTGACAATAAAACCTTCGTAGGCCTGTGCAATACTGTCCATAGGGAAGTTGCACTAGATAATACAAGTAGCGCAAACCTTTTACAAGGCATTTACCGACAATACTAATTGCTGATTGGTTAGTAATCACGTGGGTTGGCTGCCGACATCTTGGACCTAGAGATTTCACTGATAGCATTGCTCTTAGTGTACTATCTTTAATTTTATTTAATTTATTTTATTACGTTTGACTGTTTATAACTTGTCTATATAATTTTATGTATTTTATTTATCCACACTAGTTTGTATTGTGGGTTGAGTAGTTTCCTATTCTTTTGTTATTTTTTATTTATTTTTATTTATTTTATTTTTATATTTCAAGTTTGTTATATCTAATTTTATATATGATGATGAGGTATAGATGATCTCGAAAACGTTAATCATGATGAAAATGATGAAATTTTATTTTTATTTATGATTCTTCAACTGACTTCAAAGATAACATCTGTTGGAATATATCTTGGACTTAGAACATTTTTCTATCGTATAAAACGGATTCTTCGCCACTTGCAAGGTGTAACATTTCAAGTCCTGTAAAGGAATTTTTAACAAGTCAAGTTCCGAATTTTTAGTCAAGTGCTAAAATTATCAGGATTTTAGACAGTGCAGCTTATATTAATCTATGGTTTGATTTTAAATGTATATTTTTGTATATAATTCAAACATATATTTTGTATATATTTTAAAGTGTTGCTCAAGGGTTTTTGGATAATGGGACGTTTTTCATTTTAAATGTAAATATTGGATATAGGATTTTTATATTTCGGGGGATGGAAGGTTTTTATAATTATTGATAACGGCTCAACTATATTGAGTATTAAATTCCTATATTTAAACAGTTTTGTACGATAGCAGATGTAGTCAGTTTTATAATCCTTTCTTATAATTTTTTTTGTTTATATTAAAACCTGTTGAAGTTATAAAATAATTTTTAAGAATCTTTATATATATCATATTCTTCAACGTTAAATATACCTATTTTATTTTGGTTTTTACTTTTATTTTATTTATTATATTTAATTTATTATTTAATTTATTTATTTTATATTATTCATTTAATATTATTCACTCTGATTTATTTTGTATTCATTTTATTTCATTTCATCATAAAGATTTATTTGCTCATTAATATTTATAGACCTTTACCAAATCCAAATTCTTGGAATTTAAACGGTTAAATCAGATTGACTTTCGTTATATTTTGTATTTTGAATCTGATTCTTTGTCGAAAAATGTTTTTTCCAACAATTTCTCAGAAGATGTAGGTGTTACGAAACGCATCAGCTAAAATAATTTAAGTTTTCTCATATTGCTAAACTAGAAATGTATTACCCTCCTTTATATTTATCAGTAAAGCTAGACCCATAATATAGATTTATTGTATTTGTTGCTCGTGTTTTAGGAGGGGGGGGGGGGAACAGTTTATAATAAAATGATTGAAAATCAAGTTGTATTAAGTACTTATTTACAGATTTTTAAATTGACAAAAAATAATTTTCGAATATGCCAATGCTAACCATTATTAATTCACAGAAATTAACTCGTGTTCATTTAAAAATATTTCATCTCTAAATAAACTTTCAAACAATAACGAAAAATTTCATTAATGTGATAAAATGAGTTTTATTTAAAAAGGCATGAAATTAAATTTATAAGAATTATTCACTTTAAAAAAAACTTTAAAAACTTTAAAAAATCAAAAAGTTTATTAATAATTACTGACTATGTCCGATGTAAATAATTAGTGACGATGTCCGAAAGGATGAAAATTAACGTTAATTAATTAATAAAAACAATTGTATTATAAAATGGATGTTTATTTGATAAATTATTTATAAGAATTAAACGGATTAAAAAATTAATGTAGCACATTTATTTACTCATACCCTTCATAAATTCATGTCCCATACTTACAAATAAGTATATATCAAGAGAAGGTTTTCTCAGCTATTTTTCAAATAGTATTATATAAAAATATGATTTTTGCAGATCAAACTAAATAAAGTGTATTTTAAATTAAACTTTCATTAACAATTAAGTTACGTTAATGTTTAAAAGAGTAAAAATTGCGAACTAAGGGCATTTCTAGCCTTGTTTTGTATTAGACCTCTGCTGGGTGTAGGTCCAAAATGGCGACTTCCGGTCAGTTTGCGCTACTTGTATTGTCTAGTGCTTTAAATTCGATTGATGCGCGGTGCACTCTAGTGACTGTTAGAAAAACTAACGACCTGTACGCCTGCCTAATGCCATGGTAGAAAAACGTTACGGTGGAAATTATTGCTGTGCGGTTGGATGCCATAAAAATGAATACAGTTTATGTTTAGTTCTCCTTTATTAAAGAAAGATCCAGGAAGGAGGAGAATGTAGATTCAAGCTCTGAAGCACATCAATTAATATTTTCTAAACAAAAAAGATTACCATGAGCAAGAGACGGAAGACGAAAAAGACTCACGAAAAGAGGGCGTGGATGAAAAGGAGGCACAGTTGTCTTCCAATTGGACCTACGATGAAATTATCTAAAATACAACAAAATAGTGCCCGGGCAAATTTGTCTCGGACTCTGCCGGAGGTTAATCCATGACTGCCCGTGCATAATAATGAATGATAATTTAATAATTTAATTCATTTAATAATGAGAGAAATTAAAAAGTAATATACTACTTATCCATATTTAGTGGGCGAGTTCGTCTACCTCAGACTAGTGAACGATTAGATGCTTGCTCACGGGACATGAGCATTTGGGTTGATACAGGCTGGCCGGGTGCCTGTTTAGGCTCATCAGTTGATCCTGTGCGAGACGTTCCATGCAATAGGGAGGAAGCAACTGCCTTGTGAACGTACAGTACTGTAATCCGCACAACGGTCTCAATGTCGCGACGACGACAACGACAACCGTTCACGCAATTAACGGACTTTGAACGAGGTCGGATTATTGGCCTCTCCGAGACTGCATAGTCAACTAGATGGATAGTTGTCCATGTGTCGCGGGACGCACGGACGGTAGGCCGATGTTGGAGGCAATGGCGAGAGGAAGACACACGTGCCAGAAGACCAGGCACTGGGGCCCGTAGAAGCACGTCAGCGGATACTGCGAACAGCGCTAGCGGACAGAGCCATCACCCTGCGGCAACTGCGCGACGACATCACTATTCCCGATACTGCTCCAGTGTCAATAGCGACAATAGCACCGGTTACACGCCACGACAGTGTCTGCCAGGCGTCCATTGTTGTGTCTTCCTTTGACACCTGAGCACCGCGCGATACGACTGCAATGGTGTCGTGAACGAGTGGGCTGGCGAAAGGAATGGCGCCCGGTGGTCTTCAGCGACGAATCCCGCTTTTGTTTGGACACGGACGGGTGTGGCGCAGACCATTGGAAAGTGCCAATGAACAATGCATCCGGTATCGCCATCATGGACCAACACCCGGGATCAGAGTCTGGAGTGCCATCGGCTACGATACCAGAACGCCGTTAGTCACCATCCAAGACACCCTGACAGCAGCACGGTTCGTCACAGAGATTCTGCAGCCCGTATTACTGCCCTTTATGCACACCATACCCGGCGCAGTCTTTCAGCAGGATAACGCCAGACCGCACACGGCAAAAATGAGCATGGCATGTCTGCATGATGTGAACTGTCTGCCATGGCCCGAGAGGTACCTAGACCTATCGCCAATTAAGCACGTGTGGGAGGGACACGGTGGGACGTCGTTTACGATCACCCCGCAGTCTCCATGACCTGACACAGCAGGTTCACCAGGCCTGGGCAGACGTACCCCAAGATGACATTCGCCACCTGTATGATCACCTACACCTGCGGCTGGAAAATGCTTCGCCGCTAGAGGTGGTGCCACAACCTACTGATGCCGCTTTCCGTTGGGGCACCCTGTACAAACGAGTACACGTCTTGGCTCCATAACGTAATACAGGTGTGTTCGGATGTATTTCTTGCTGTATACCTACTTTTGGCTCATTCGGATACTCCTTGAGGGTGGGGCAATTTCATTGCAAAGCAGTGTAATTTTTGTTTATATTTGGGTAGAGAAAATGGAACTGTGTGGAGTCCAACTAAGAACTCTGAAATTTATTCTGGACATTTTGCAAATAGTAAATCTTTTTACTACCAAATATCAAGATTACAAGCCTAAAATATTTCCTCCTATGTATAAAGAAAATCACCATTAACAAGAGGTAAAAAAATAAGTCTACGAGAGATTTCTAAGGCAATAAAAATAATTTCTTCCTTTTCTTAATATTTTTTTCTAAACAATCGTTCCGAATCAAGAATGGATTGAAAATTGCACCGCAATGTCATACTCATTTTTTTGAAGAAAGCAGGTGTCCTTTAAAATGTCCAATGTTTACCTACTGCGTAAGATTAATCTTACACCTTGTGTTTACCTAACGATGTTACTACTTTCTGACACCAGTTGGCAGTATTTCGCAGCGATCGATGCGATCCTGGAGGGGTGCATCTTTCCCATTATCTTTCTTCCTCTAAAGTCTGAAGTGGTACACGGGTCGGAGATGACAATTCTTCACTCTGCTTTGTTACATGCCTGGCCCAATGACGTATATTAAAGATAGACTCCGAATCCTGTTGTTGTAACTTGAAGCAAATTGGGAAGCTCCATGCCCAGAACTGTCATGTGCCGAAAGTGAGTGAAGATGATGCAAAACAAATGGCTAAACATGACGGTACCTGATTAATAATTCTTTCACACGCCGAACACGGAGTAATAAGTTTATATTTTCGTTTACTTTGTATTTGAAGTATTTTCTTATATTTTATAAACAATTTTTCGATCATGGTTTCAATTTCAATTTCGTTTCGATCGTCTTTCAGTTATGTATTTTCATTTTAGTTACGTATTTTTGATTTATGCTTGTGGAAAATGATTCCTGATCCTTTTTCGTGTCTGTTTATACAGTTGTACGCACAACCATGGATGAAGAAGTCATGGATGCGACACGCTCGCTCTAAACATGAACTTCCGGCGGGGTGGTTGGCGTCCGAACTATGTTCTAGAAACCGAAACCATTGAGACGAAACTAGAACGTAGATAAACGGCTCTTTCCGTTATGCAACGGTCTTTTAATTTTGGGCGCGTTCGACATCGCGCACTAAACGTCTTTGTGCGTCCACTAAACGCACTAACGTGTTCGTCATGGAACCCGGTCGTGTTTGTCATCGCCAGTGCGCGCACTAAATGACCCTAGGTTAGGAATAGAGTCGTTTAGTGCGTTGCAAGATGGCGCTGCCCTAGAGCTTGAAATGTAACGATAGATAGTTCGGAATTTTAGTTACCGTTAAAGAGCCAACAGGTATAAAAATAATTGAATTCTGCATATCGTTTAAACTGACATTGAAATTTACCTGTGTAATGATCGATTTCGGCGTGTTAAATGAATGCAGATGTTAAGATGAGTTTTATTTTCAGCAGTACGCATACTATTCATGGTAGCACGGGTGAGGTGAACATCCCACTTTCGTGCTCTTTCATGTTTTTCATCACACACACAAAATGCACTACACTTTTTTCACTGCTCGCACTGAGTGATGTCATTAGGTGCGTTTAGTGTGCACATGTCGAACGCGCCCTTTCAAACAGCTTTATTTCATGTCTTCAGGGAGTCAAAGGTAGAAGTTCCGCAATAATTGTTCACAGCATTACAGTAAACTACATTCGCATAGTATCAATATTAAGTAAATATTACTTTAGTGAACTATTATAAAGCAAAATTAAGAATTGGAGTAACATGTGTGAGCTTCGTCCACGATGCAAGTTAGCGTAAAAAATATCTCTATTTCCGATTAACGTATTATTTCCGTGATTATAAAGATTCAATAATTCAATAAGCAATTTGTTTTAATTTAAAATATTTAGGAATTCATGAGAATAAAATTCTGTTTAATATTTTAAATTAAAACAAATTGCTCATTACATGAGTGAATTTTTTGAATTAAAACTATAGGCCTATTATTGTTGGTTGTATGCTCAAGCATATTTGAATAACAAAACAGCTTGAATGACTAACGATATGAAATCTTTCCAATTTTAAAGTATGCTTCTTTAAATTTGAATGTGGTATAATAAAGTTCTGTCTCTGTAATATCCTAAATTAAAATTAATACAACCTCTGACAATTAAGTTCGGTGAATGAGTTCACACAACAAAATGCAAAACAGATAGAGCCACATTTACTTTATTGTCCTTCGAAATAATCACCATGGAAGGCAATACACTTTTGGGATCGGGTGTATAAGTCCTGGAAGCTCCTTAGAGATGGCTTTAAGTTCACGTGTCACATTTGCTTGAATGTCTGGAATGTTCGCAAATCTGTGTCCCTTTAAGGCCCGTTTCAGGCGTGGGAACAAGAAAAAGTCTGCCGGTGGCAAGTCTGGTGAATAAGGTGGATGAGCTATGGATACGACCCAAGGATAATAAAATAACAAGGATTGCTTATGCGATGCTACCATCTAGCGAGAAAATTTGCAAACAAACTAACTGTGACGTCACTCCTAGACCCGACGAGCGGGCAGCGCAGGAGAAATGCTTGGAATACGCTGTTCTGCAGCCGCGTATAATATTATTTAATAACTACTTAGAAAAGCCAAAACTCGCAACGCATAAAATATTTGACATTTCCAAAAGATAAATGTTGAAAATTTTGGGTGAACAAATTTTAATGCATTCAATCTGAAATCATGCCATGATTATACTGAATACATTGGAGCAGACGTACTTCCAGCGAGATCTTCAATACGACGTGTTAGGTCTACCGCCGGGAGACTACCACCTTGGACTAATAAGTAATTAGTCCAAGCTACCATCTCGAAAAATTTTAAAGAAGAATGCTTTAAAATTAAATAAAACCGGTACTTAAATTTTTAATATCAGACACCAGCATCGACGTAGCCAAACGCGCAAAGTACCCTCCCCCCTCCACCATAGTCAAGTAAACGCAATGATATCTATATCAACCGAGTTGAGTAAACGTATTTAAAATGTCAAATAAAAGTTGATAATGATATCATTGAGTAAACGTATTTTTGAGTGAGCACCCAACCCCTCTCGATGTTTAGGAAAATGAGAACATTCGTCTGCATTAAGAAAATTGAATTTAATGCGAAAATTTAAAAGATCTGTGCACTTTATTTTTATAAGTAGGCTTCGGATTTGCATATAATGCATATTTTTTACCGAACTAATAAATCGCTCAAAAGATGTTTTTAAGCACTTTTAGCCCCTTCTGGGCCTTCTATCTAGTTTTATTGTACATAAAAATGCATATTTCCGACTTTAGCGCATATTTTTGAAGGGATGTTGCTTACAACTACAGTTCATTTTTATCCAAGTATTTGCTACTGAACAGGTAAGTTTTTACTGCATATTTTGGCGGGTTTTTTTTTAGCGCATATACCATATTTGTGCACACTTTTGCACTTTTTAGTGCATTTAAATCCGAACCCTAATTACAAATAAAATGCAATAACCTGCTACTAGTTTATCTGTGGTTCAGTTGATTTTTCCGAATAGATTGGCCATTTATTTTCCAGTAATGTGTTAAATTTAAAAGAATCACTGGAGAAAATGTATCATCATAACATTATATTTCATAAATTTATGTTTTTGGATCAACATTTTATTAAGAGTCGTGTCAGTATTTTTTCATTTTTTAAGCATATTTATGTAGGCCCCGCTCCTTTTTTTCTTTCCAGTATTGACATTTTCAAGTATTCAATTAAAAACACCATTTGAGTTAGGGAAAAAATATGCAATATTTGCAAATCCGAAGCCTACTTATAAAAATAAAGTGCACAGGTCCTTTAAGTTTTTGCATTACAATAAAAACGACATTATCAATTTATGCATTAAGCTAATTTTGAATTAATAAAAAGGGTATGGAAAAAACATAAATAACTTGTTAATATATATCAGATCAAACATATACATAATTATATGTAATATTTTGCAATAATATATAATAAATTTTATCAAAAATTTCAAATAAATAAAAAGAATATGTTAATTGTTGCTGTGTTCCTATGCTTTTCCTTTGAAGCAAGGTCTAGGATTGACGTCATCTGCACCAGCCAATCACGTCAATTTACCCGCATAATCAATCCTTGTTATTTTATTATCCTTGGATACGACCCCTTTGTTGGCCAGAAACTGTTGCACGATTATGGCAGTGTTCCTCTTTGATCCATTATCCACAGTTACGTGCGCACGCTACACCTTCAACTGAAGAAACGAGCACCTGCTAAACCATTGCACGCACAAACGTGACCTGTCTGAACTTGCTTAAACAATGACTGGGCTTGTATTCACGCGTAAAGCTCGCACAGATTAGGGCGTGACGTCATTCACCGAACTTAATTGTCAGAGGTTGTATATCACGTACACTTTTGAAATTAAACGGAATTTAAATGTTTTATGTATACACTTTCACATTTGAATTATCAAATTTCTTTGGCTAAATTATTACTGTGGAAAATTAGGTTTGTCAATCAAGAATATCATTTGCTTGAAGAATATACACGTATGCTGTTTTATTAAACTGTTTGAAATAACATAAAATAATTTTAATTTACTCATTTAATATTATTGCAGATGTTATGAACATGTTACTTTTTACTCATTTAATATTATTGCAGATGTTATGAACATGTTACATGTCATTTTCCTTGTACATTCCTACATTAAAGGGCCAGATCAACTTTTTTTGGATTATGTTTGTTCTCTTTTTATACTCTTTTAATCTTGTTTGTTGTTCTGTTACAAGATTTTTGTTCCATAAGTCATTTCTGTGATATAGACACATCGTAAAATAACTGTTATATTATGTAGGGTAAAAAAAAAATACACTACTAGCTGTATATATGCTTATTTATTTTTTTTTTTTTAAATAAACTTGAGTTTCTTTATTTGTGTTGTAGTGTGTGCTTGTTTCTAAACTCAGAATTTTTCAGCAAAACATGACTTGGCATGGATTGCCAAATAAAATTTAACTTCTAATCCAATATCTTTTAACTTTAACAAAACAATAAGAATCTTGGGCTGAATAATGTACTGGTAAAATAAAAATTATATAAAATAGTAAACAAATAACAAAAATTAAATAAATTATTAAAATATAAAAATAAATAAAAATATTAGATAAACATATTAGATTTAAAAAATATTTAATATTTTTAATATATTTAATTTTTTCACAAGATTTTATTTTGGTTCTCGCCTCTTGCGAAGACATTCACTTGTCGATCAAAGTGAATAAATATTTATTTTAGTCTTGACAAAAGGCGAGAAGAAAAATAAAATCTTGTAAAAAATATTAAATAACCCAGATAACTGAGAGCTGGCTGCCCGCAGAGCATGGTTTGCGCGTTGAATTATGGGTAACAGTTCGGACGCCAACCACGGCGAGCGTTGGTATCGCTTGGCTCATTTTCAAAAGCATTGAAACAGTTAGTGTCGCATCTATGTCTTCTTCATCCATGCGCACAACAACTTTGAGGAATGGTTTTGAATTAATTATTCCTCGGGCCCAAAATCTTCAAAAACAAAGCAGCCAGACAACTACTGTCAGCGCGCCACGAGAAGGCCGCTGAGTTGCTTAATGTGCTCGTACGGTGTCGCTGCAGTTGCAGATGAATCTATTCAGTGTTGGAGGACAAACAGCCAAATTTGAGTCGATCCATGTTTTATCGATGTAAACAATAGGGCGATTTTCTTCTTTTATTTTTTCATATTTCTCAGGTATCTACCTCTCCATTCAAACGTTTTCATTCGTTTGGAAACACGGCCAGAACTCATTTTTGCGCTACTTGATTTTAGCGCTTTTCCTCCCCTCATAACTATAGACTGATTTGCAACTACCAGCGACACCATATGAGCACATTTAGCAACCCAGCGGTCTTCTCGTGGCGTGCGGATAGTAATTACTCCATGGCTCACTCCTGCCCAGAACTCTCATGGCTCAAATTGCTTCACTTTTTGCCGCTGTTAACAATAGGATTCGGAGTCTATCTTTAATATACGTCATTGTCCTGGCCTACCACTTCGGAAGCGGAGCTGGTAATAGTTCAATCAGCTTTGTTTACATGACTCGGGGTAAACACGACCGCGGTTTTTAATCCCATGGTCTGTGCACACGCGCAAATTCTGTTGTAGTCAACAATTTGATTGCTGGATTTATGAAAGAAGCGATTTTAGTCCCCTCTATTGCATGAATTTGGCTACATCTCAAATTTAACAATATAATTTAACCATCGTTCAACGTAACAAAACTGTCAGCTACTGTTACGTGTTCAGCAACAAATATATAACATCAGCTGACAGTTTTGTTACGTTGAACGATGGTTAAATTATATTGTTAAATTTGAGATGTAGCCAAATTCATGCAATAGAGGGGAATAAAAACACTTCTTCCATAAATACCATAGATCTCGATACAAAACTAGATCCCTCACGCCTATGGGAGGAACCAGAGACAAATGAAAGAAAGACTGGCAGTGACCTCCCCTCTAGTGGTGCCTTCGTGCTGCCATATTGGGACTGGCAAGAAACAGCTGATCGCTCGAGGCAATGCATATGAATCAATCGGTTTGGTTTGTTTGGTATTAACGTCCTTTTCAACTGCTATGGTCATTTCAAGACAGCATTATAGGGGCCGCAAATTTTGCCTCCCAGGGGTTCTGTAACGTGCAACTGGCAAACGACTACACGGGACCAACAGCTTTAGTTTCCTTCCTGAAAAAATCTTCGTCGTCCTCGGGCATCAGAGGCGATCACGCAACCACTGAGCCAACGATGCCGATGTGAATCAATCGCAAACAATTTTTTTTTCTAATATCTACCTAAAGTATCTGTATGAATTTATTGGGGGACCACTAGAAAAAAAATAATTTTCCATTTCGTTCCATCTGATAAAAAGATCCAATACTTCAGTTCACAAGTAATTATAGTATTGCAATATGTGGATTAATAAATTGATTTTTTTATTGAACTGAGAATTATTTCTTCCTTTTCTTTTAATTTAAAATTTTAAAATATTTGTCTTTTAAAAATTCGTTAGGCATTGAATCAGCTATTTGAAGTCATTAAAAGTATAAGTTATCGTTAGTTAATGCAATAAACTTTTTTTTAAAAAAAATCAGAAAACAGGTTATGCTTACTAGTACTTCCAGAAATCATCTACAAAAACAGCTGAAATTACATTGAGAATATACGCCGCCTTAGGTTTTTGCCACAGAGTAAACAGAGCGATCATGCAGCATTATATGTGTTAGCCAGCTGCGTCGCCAACGGAAACTCCCGCGCGGCCATCTTTTGGTGGGACTCAGATCGCAAATGCCACGGTACTTTCCATGTGTTTAGGAACGTATTTGAGGGTAGGGAACGGTTTTTCCTACTTTAACTACTGTGGAATGAGTGAACAACATGCCAAACTACTGCGTGGCATACGGAGGCAATATGAGAAAAACAAAAGACAGCGGACGACCACATACGTCCCCGAAACACGTCAATTCAGCCACGTACGTGCCCGAAACACGTGAATTCAGCCACGTATGTCCCCGAATCCAGTGAATCCAGTCACATATGTGCCAGAAATACATAAATCCACCCATATTATCTTTTCACAGATGAAGAAAAGAGAATTGTAAGTCATCGTGCGTTATATGGGTCAATCGTGGGTAGTTTTCAACCCATGCCCAAATCGCTGCAAATTATATCACCAGCCTTTCTTTGTGTCCCCAACATTAAAAATGTTTTGTTTTCTAAAAAATGTTTGTTTGATAAAAAATATCAAAGAATTTCAGTCATTTTTCAGCAGTATTATCAATGTAAGATGCTGGTAAATGCTTTCAAAAAGTTCACTTTTAGATAAATAATTAAATATATACTGGAGATGACCTCCAAACATGATGTAATAATTTTTCTATCGAAAAATGGAAGGAAAAATTTTGTAATCAATATTTTGCCCACTTCCTGACTACCTACAGCTCTGTAACTTTCCCCAACGGCGTTTTATAGATGACAATGCATGTTTCACTAGTCTTTCGTTTATTCGTAAGTTATTTAATATTTAAGTTTAATATGTATACAGTGCAATCATGACGTAACGACTGTTATTGCTCTCTTGTCTTGCAATCATGACGTATTGTTGTTTATTGTTATCGTTGTTACTTTGATCATCAGTGCTAGCAAAGTTGTTCATTGTGGTGAGCATTGTTTATGATTAGCTACCATAAAATATTTTAAACGTTTACCCGATATCAGACGGCAGATTTCCAAGGTTTTTTGGTTTATGTAGATATCAAATAAAAAGCCTAATTTTTATAAATAAAGACTAAAAAGAATAAAATATATAAAATAAAAATTTTAAAGCACACACTTTCACCTTAAAAAGTTCAGAAAAATGTAAAAAATCGAATTTAAAAAAAAGGTAAAAGTGTGGTGGCGCGTTTAATATTAAACTTTAATAAGAAAATACTACATAATAAACGCGCCACCACACTTTTAACTTTTTTTTAAATTCGATTTTTTTACTTTTTTCTGAACTTTTTAAGGTGAAAGTGTGTGCTTTAAAATTTTTATTTTATATATTTTATTTTATTTAAATTAAGTTGAAACTAAGAAAATGTAAGGCGATGTAGCAGTTGAACATTAATTTTTATTTCCTATATTACCTAATAAATCACTTTTTTGTGCATCAATGAAACATAGTTTTGAAAAAATATAAAAATTTAACATGAAAATCAACGTATACCATGTAAAAAGCGGATTATTCGCTATTTTGAGTATGGCTTCTACAGTGTAAAATGCGGCATCGTCCCACCACAAGATGGCTGCCAAGAGGCGACGCGCTTTTGAGGCTATAAGCGCTCTGTTTACTCTGTGGTTTTTGCCAATAGCAACATGGGGAATGCTTCACTTCCGGTGGCACAAGTAGCGCTCAGCGAAATGAATAGGGCACTGCCAGTCTCTTTCTTTCATTTGTCTCTGGGAGGAACGTTGAAAATGCATAACCAAAAAGATAATCGGAAGTCACAGGTCCAGGAAGTAGTACACGATAAGAACGAGACAATTCTTTCTGCTGCGCCAGGTGTTTCATGGTTTTTCTACTAAACTAGGTGAGAAACTGCTTCAAACTCAATTCATTTAAAAAATCATTTGTGCATTTTTAATTTTAAGATTAAAGTCTTACGGCAAAATCCTTGCAGCAAAACAGACAAATGTGTCAATCAGAAGAAAATTTACCAAACTTATCACATTAAAAAATATGTAAACTGCAGAGATATTTTCAATTGATTTTATGTAACATTTACCATAAATAAACAGGTACAAGAGTAATGTTCTCATTAAAAATGTAATTTCAAAAATGACTCAAACTTGCCTTTTAATTTTTCAGCCATACGACTCTAAAAATGATTTTGTTTTAAATATTATAATGGATTAAAAATAATGTAAATAATTCTCAATTATTTCAATGACGAGGATTTTATTTGCAAATTTTTACTTTGATTTATATAATTTTACATTAAGAACAAAATGAAGAAAGTAGCAATATATTCCTTCTTGACAAATCGATTGTTATATGACCTGCCATTATCTTTGTATTCTTTCCAGACACTATTTTAGCACGTGAATTCGACTTGAAGGGGTCCACGAAAAATTCTGAAAAGTTGATACGGCCTAGCTAAGATTTTGATGGTCATATTTCTGAAAACAGAATTTAAAAAAGTTAATTCGTTTTTAAATTATCGTGCACTACGGCCGGACGGACGCATTCTTATAAGTAGCTTTTATGCTAAAGCTCCTAATAATGGCTTTATGGAAAAGAGGCGAGAAATGGTTCCGGAATCGTGAATCGTAGAATACATGACGCCTAACAACAAGCATTATCCCAATGACAATCAAATGAAGATTCATTTTCAAAAGGAATTAAGACTAATGGAGAACTTAGTCCTTTTGGAAATGCGTTTTTCAATTATTGCTCTCTCGGCTAATAAGCCTCGAGATCGTAGATAGTTTGGGAACAACGGCGCCTCTCGCGTCAATAATTAAAAAAAACTGTAGTGATAACACACACAGTTTTCACAACCACAAAGCATTGAGAAATATTTGTTCATGGCATCGCAGAGAGAAATTTTTGTTGGTTTCAACGGAATTTTTTGCAACAATTACTTTAGAAATTGTACTTCCGATAAAGGCCTAGACTTATTAGAGAGGGGACATGTGTTTAGTGTCAAAGAGAAGAGAAATGCCGACACCGAGTCTAAGGTACTTGAAAAAATGTTTACGATATACCAGAGTGAATTCTGTGCTTTATAACGTGACAATTGAGATATGTATAATTTTCTTCAAATTTGATCTTTATTTTTTTTAATATTTTGCCAATATTCATTTGTACATCTGTTTTTATTCTGCTTACAGAAGCAAGAACCATAGTAGGTTATCACTGAATTATGACCACCCGTTTAGTAATGGGAGTAGCCGACCTTCGCTGCTGTAACTGCTGCTAGGCGTCGTGGCATGGACGCAAGAAGTGCGCGGTATGTGTCCGATGGCAGCCCATTCCGCTTGAAGCGCTGTCCACAGAGCTTCGAGAATCATAGGTGGAGGGTGTCACGGAATTCGAATGACATCGAGAATTCCGATGTCGTCCATCGATACCGAACCCGGGTTTTCCATCAATCGAAACCGGAAGGTGGACGAAGACGCCGCGGACGTCATCAGGTGAGACACGCTGAAGGGGCCAATCAGCACGAGCTGCGGGAGTTTCGTCGTGGCAGGCGGAAAAGCGGAAAAGCGGCGATCGAGGCTTTTGTAATGGAGGAGTCAGCGAGAGCAGATGCAAAAGTGATAGGAGCCGCTCTAATGGATGGAAACCGCTGAATAGGAATTTTCTGGCGATACAGGAGGAGCGACAGGACAACGTTCTAGTCTCTCCAACACGACGAGCTGCTCTGGCCTGTGCGGAACGAAGCGAGCTGGGAATAAAGGCGAGCAACCAAGCCCCCGCTTCAGCGAACCTGCAGACGTGGCAATATGGCGGAACGAATAAGGAGAACTCGTCCTCGACGGATTCGACGAGGTTTCCGCGACTCCCAAGATGGACAATTCATCAAAAGACATTATTGCTGGTAAGCGCACGTTTTCAGCTAGGTTTAAGCGCCCAGCTTGTAAAATCTTGTTTCTATGAACTCACGAATAGTGAACTAAAATATCAAACGCACATTCAAGGACTGTGGCCGTTTGGTCTAGCCGCATATTTGGAGCACGACATAGGTTTCACTTATGTCAGGCAGTTGTGGTATTACGAGTGCAGATAGCTAGTTCAACTACCCCTGTTCTTTAGCCAAGGAATAGTACGTAGAGAGATTAATTACCATTCTCTACGCGGTGGTGGCTAATTCACGTTATCTATTTGCAGTGTCTAAGCCGAGCACGGTCCCGTGCATCGACGAATCCCAAAAGTAAGACTTACTGTTTGTGACTGGTTTCTCACCGAATGTGTCATTTATTCTATTTCCATTTTATCAAGCAGTTAGGTCGTATGATGACTTATGCATTTATATCCTAAGTGATTATTATTTGTGCTTCGTACAGTCGGCAGCAAAAGTAGCTAGCCACCTTGCAGGGAAACATCCGCGTGGGGATTGCTATTGCCATTCAACAGCATTCCCATCACCCCCGTGCTGTCTACCGAAGTGTGTTAACCCAAAAGAAAAAAAATCACTCTTAATTTAATCGTTGAAATAGAATACAAAGATTAAACCTGGATGTGAAAAGTTGGTTTTTATTCAATTTCTTCAATATTTTCTATAATGGAGAGAATTAATGGGCCGATTTCTCAAGAAATGAAAGGGAGCATTGTAGCATTATGAACCACGGGTGGTTTTACTAAGCGGCAAATTGCTAGAAACTTAGGTAATTTCAGATGTTTATGTTATGATAGTCGCCACTATTAAGTAGTTGGATGTTTTATATAACCAGCAGAAACAATAACTCTTTTTTATATCTATTAATTGGTAACAGATTCTTTTATAAAAAAGACTGTAACGTAAAGAAATGAAATTCATTAGTGGATACTTAATTATTTAATCGCCTGTTCATAAACGGCTGTCGTTCAAGTTCCTTCGTTATGTTGTATAAATATGCCTAATTTAAATTCAGCATGAGCATTCACAACCGCATCCAAGATTTCTGAGCGTAAAATCCAGATTACCAAAAAAGAAACAAAAATAATTCGGCGGACATCACCTTTGACGTTTCAGTTTTTACACAGAATTATTGCAGATGTGTATGAGTTTTTCGTTATCTATTATCTCAGGACTTCATCACTCTACTGTTTCCTTGTGGATTCAAAGATGGGAAGAAGGAGACTTATCTAGGCGCCCAAAGAGTGGAAGACCAAGGACCACTACTGCTGCTGAGGATGAGGCGATAGCTAATGAATCGTTGGCACAGCCACTAAACAATGCTGTTCAAATAAGAGAATCGTTGGCAATTGCGACAAGCACTGATACCATTCGTCGACGTTTGAGAGAAAATGGGCTTCATCATCATCTTCCAGCTGTAAAGGAAATGATAACGCAGCAACACCGAGAAACCCGTCTTGGATTTGCGTTGGAACATTTGCCAATGAACGCAGAAGAATGGAAAACGGTAATCTTCACGGATGAGAAAACTTTTAGTTCTGATTGCCATGGACAGTTGCACTGCTACAGACGTCGTGGCGAACGTTATAAGCCTTCTAATATAGCAAAAATTGCACGTAGTGGACACGCGACTGCCAATGTGTGGCGTTGGATGAGTGCAGCTGGTCCAGGAGAACTGGTGCTGATTGAGAACCGTTTCACTGCTGACGTCTACATAGACATTCTAGAGAACGTATTGCTACCAACTGTCCATTCTGTGTTTTCGCCTGAAGAAGAAATTATTATGGTTCAAGACAACAGTCCAATCCACACAAGTCGCAAAGTAAAACACTGGTTTGCTGAACACCCACAGATTCGTTTACTTCCTTGGCCTGCAAAAGCAGCAGACTTAAACCCTATTGAAAATTTATGGGGGATAATGGTTCGTCACTGGGAGTGGGACAATCCTCATGGTCGGAACAAAGTGACTGTTTTTGATCAAGCACAGCGCTTGTGGGAAAGTCTTCGTCATTCACCAGAAATTTGTGAAAACCTAGCTTTGTCAATGCCTGAACGACTTAGGAAAGTCGTGGAAGTAGGAGGTGAATGGATAAAGTATTAATCCACTCACAATGGATCTTTTCTTAAGTTGGAATCTTGTATTTATATGAACTTTGGCGCTTAGTGTAGTGTATAGCTCGTAACTGTTCACCGTTCAAAAATAAAAGTCAATTTTGTTTTTCTAAAATGAACACTGTATCCATACAAGATGTAATGGATTATTAAGTGGTAATGCGGAAAAAAATTTCAGCAATAATACATAAGTTTAAGTAAGCTACTATTGCAGTTTAAGTAAGCTAATTAAAAGTGTTATACTTTAATTAAGTTCATTCAATTAAAATTTTAATTGAATTAATTTGATTGAATTTGACTGAATTAATTTTAGTGATTTGTTAAATTAAAAAAAATAAAAATACATTAATTGAAAAATAGTAATAGATTTCTAATCCTCTTTTGTATTCGGCTTTTTTTATTCTGTTGAATTCCGAAATTGTACTGAATATATTAAAATCGTGAAAAGTTAAGCATTCAAGTTAAGCTATTTCCACCAATCATTAAAATTTTTCTTTTGGGTTAATGCACTTCGGTAGACAGCACAGGGGTGATGGGAATTGCATTAGCGTTCCCCACGCGGATGTTTCCCTGCAAGGTGGCTAGCTACTTTTGCTGCCGACTGTACAATAGTGCTACAGTGCCTATGTGTGTGTTTTTATCCGTCGTAGGTTGGCGGACTATTACGTTCCATTTATTTTACTGGTGATTTGTGTTTTCCCTCAAGCAAGAGAATTTGGCCGACAAGCCTTCATAAAGTTTAATGTATACGTTATCCATAGCTCATAGGTGTAATTATGAGTTGCATTTATATGAATTACGTTATTGACCTTTTTGGTGTGTCACATATTGATATCTTATAAATGTATTTAGTGTTACTTTTAACTGATTGGTCTTTTTAGTGCGGCACGTATTTGTTATCTCATGAATGCATTTATTGGTACATTTAATTGAACGAGCATAACGATTTAGCTAATTGAATTTACCTCATTTTCTTTATTTAGTCTATTAAGTCATTAGACTTAAGCATTTAATTATTGTTTTCGACTCATTGCTTATATCTTTGGTTAATAAACATTTACAATTTATTTATTACGCCTTCTGTCAACGTGTTCTTCATTCCACTGCGCACTACTCAGTTGCTCTCTAGTTTTACACGTTACAGAGGGTCCAGCTGCCGTACATGGCGATCAAGGTGCTCCCACAGATGTTCGATTGGATTGATGTCCGGCGAATTAGCGGGCCAAGGGAGCACTCGAAAGTCAGCAGAGTATTCCTCGAACCAATCCAAAAGTTGACGTGCCTTGTGGCAGGGTGCATTTTCTTGCTGGAACACTCCATCACATTGGGGGAATATCGTGAGCATGTACGGGTGCACCTGGTCCGCTACGATTGACAGATAGCCACAGCCATTCAAATTACCCTCCAGACGAATCAGTGGACCTAACTGCTCCCAACAGAAGATCCCCCACACATGCACACTACCCCCACCAGCCTGTTTCCGGCTCACAATAGCCTCCTACAGTCTCATTTCATGAGGTTCACACGCACTCGCCATCACTCGTCAATCTTATGGAGCATAAACCTTGACGTCGGAGAAGATGACCTTAGCCCACTCGTCTGTGGTCCAATGGCGGTGCTCACGTGCAAAGTCTAGGACATCGTTGACGATGACCCCTGGTCAACATGGGTGCAGCAACCATGCGTCGACTGTTCAGGGTGCGACAACGGTAATGTCGGATACATTTCTGTTGGCACCACTGTTGAATCTAGTGGTCAGTTGATGGACTGTGGCTCTTCTGTCAGTTTTACGATTCGTCGTAGGCGCCGCTCACCCCGTTGGTCGATGGCTCGTGACCCTTTACAGTGATGGCGTTGGGACGCGATTTCTGTCCCTGCTGTCCACTCTTTGTACACCTTCACTACAACGGACCGTGAACAGTTCACAAATCGCGCCGTTTCGGAGATGGTGCCACCCTTGCTGCGATAGCCTATTATCATCCTTTTTTGGATGTCCGTTAAATCCGGACGTTTACCCATCTTGAGGCTCGTTTGATGCACCAGCTTTAAAACTTCCTCAGCCTGCTATGCAAATTTTGCAATGTGTAATCGTTGTTGGGGCGAACCGTGCGTGTGCCTTGAAGGGGTGCTGGTCATAATTCATTGATATGACAGTGTATATGTGAGTGTAAAGCAGGGGCATCACAAAAATGTAAACATGTAGCAGAAGTAGTTTATTTTATAAAACAAGAAAGAGATCATGGGAAAACTTATTTTCCACCATGTATCTTCCTGTCGCTTTTCCTTCGCTTGGTTCGTTTTACAAAGCGTGTATAACATTGTTCAGCTAGAAGTGAAAGCTCTTTTGTTCTTTTTTTTAATGGATAATTATTGTGGGCAATTATGATGGATGATTTGGGTTGTCACTTGTTGCAAACGAAATGTCTGGTGCAGATTTTCGAGTATTGTGTTGGTATCTAGTCTGTGGGATCATGAAATGAAATGAAATCATACATTAAAATAGCAATTTAATTAAATATTCAGTAATATAAAATTTAGAACAATAAACATTTTCTTCTCTCGTTTTACAGCTTGGATCCACTTTTTTCTTCTGTCTTGATGCCATTTCTCGTTTAGAAATGAATAAAATGATGCCTCCGAATCTTTTCTTACGTGCTAGTGCATCCATAAACGCAAAAAAATGGTCCTTCCAACTCTCTTATTTTTTTCCATAACTGATTAGAAGAGATTACTATACGATTACCTGTTTGTTTATCACTATCATTTTTTACAAACACGCAACTAGAGGTCACTAAAATCTACGATCTCGAGGCTTATAGACTGCGCCGGCCTCTCGATTCGATCCGAGTAGAAAGGAGTGCGCAGATGTTGGATAAAAGCACCAATTTCTAAAAGGCATTTTTCTTAATAATATATTAAGAGTAAATGGAATATATTCGATTAATCTTATTCTTATTATGACCCTAAAGTAGGAACACTTTGGCAAAAGGAAAAAATTAAGTTATTAATAAAATTCTCTTAGTATTTCTTCGTGGTTTTTAACAAGAAATTTTCAAGATTTCTACAGTAGATGCTAAAATTGAATTCTACAGTACTTACAAAAAAGTAGACTGTATAAACGAGGTGAAGTCGACTACTTCATTTATAACTGCCTTTTATTAGGAGCTTTAGCATAAAAGCTACTTATAAGAATGCGCCCTTGGTCTGTACGTTTATCCGGCCGTCCGCCTTTGCATGATAACTTGAAAACGAATAACCTTTTCAAATTCTGTTTTCAGAAATATGACTATCAAAGTCTTAGCTCGGCCGTGTCAACTGTTCAGAATTTTTCGTGGACCCTTTCAAGTCGAATTCACGTGCTAATACACTGAGTGTAAAGATGGCATGTCATATAACAATCGATTTGTCAAGAAGGACTACATTGTTACTTTTTGTTCATCTTTTAAGCTTTTCTGACATCGGCGTGCGCACGTGAAATCGCTTTGTCGATGCACGATTGTTCAAGTGCTCATCATATAAATTATTAAGTAACGGAAGAATGAAGCTACTTATTGGTTTTATCAATGACGTATATTAAAGATAGACTCCGAATCCTATTGTTAATAGCGGCAACAAGTTAAGAGGAAAAAGGTTTTATCAAACCAAGCTTTTATAATGTTTTATTTAGTGGCAACAATACAGCTTAATTTTGCAACAATAAACAATAGATACATTTACTCTCGCCATAACGAAATGTCCAATTGTTACAACAATCAATTCGTAGTAATGAGTTAGTCGATTAGAACACGCACCAATGAACCGATTTGAAAATTTTTTTCTTTATCATAAATTGTCATCGATTCTGCATAAGTGTGTCATATTGCAGCTCCCTAGCTTGTCGGAAAGTTGGTTTAATATTGATTACAAGATTTGACCTAAACAACTAACACAGCAAAGTTAATAAAAGCTTATAAAAAATGAAGCAAATTGAGCCATGATAGTTCTGGGCAGGAGTGAGCCGTGGAGTAATTAGCTGTCTGGCTGCTTTATTTTTGAAGATTTTGGACCCGAGGAATTATTAATTCAAAACCATTATTCAAAGTTGTTCTGCGTACAACTGTACAAGCAGACAAGAAAAATGATCAGGAATCATTTTCCACAAAAATAAATCAAAAATACGTAACTAAAATGAAAATACGTTACTGAAAGACAATCGAAACGAAATTGAAATTGAAACCATGATCGAAAAATTGTTTATAAAATATAATAAAATACTTCAAATACAAAATAAACGAAACGATAAACATATCACTCCGTGATCGGCGTGTTAAAGAATTATTAATCAGCTACTCTCGTGTTTAGCCATGTGTTTTGCATCATCTTCACTCACTTTCAGCCATGACAGTTCTGGGCATGGAGCTTCCCAATTTGCTTCAAGTTACAACAATAGGATTCGGAGTCTATCTTTAATATACGTCATTGGGTTTTATAATGTCAGTCCGTCCCCTTCATAATTTCTACATGTTTTGAGGTAGAAGGTTGAAATACGGAATGTAGCTTCCTATGGGCATGTCCATCTGCACTGTTTAGTTTCGTTTTGATTGGTACACTGGGGTCGGTATTACGGGGGTGGGATACAGAGAGGGCAACCTATCTATGTGCTATTTAGGTACGTAAAGGCGTGAAATTCAGTATCCAGATTCCTCTAGGCAAGATCGACATTAATGTGTAGTTTAGGCCCAATTGTTCCAGTGCGATCAGATTTGCGGGGGGTGGCAATCACTTGGTCCTTAGAACTATGGCAACAACATATGGCATGTGATATATTACACGTTTGGAAAGGAGGAAGATACGAGTTTTTTTTTTTTTTGCATCTTCTACATATTAGCTTCGAGAAAATCAGTTCTTTGATTAAAAAACTTGGGGAGAGGAAAAAAAAATGCAGATAAAGGGGTAAAAATAAATGACCGCAGAATCTGCTATTTGCCTTACCCTCCTGGGGGAGGGGGAGTTAATTTCTTTTTAATAAATGTATAAATGTATGTCTGCTTCACTGCTAAAGCTCCTCCTTGGAATGTTCACAAGATTTTATAATTCCAAATCTTGCTCATTGCATCGCACCAAATTTGATGATAAAAATATTCATATACCAGCTTCAAAAATGGTTTATGAGAATTTTGCTAAAAATTCGTAAACCTAACTCCGTTTCTTCCTCATTCTCACAGTTGGGTATTCTAACAATATATCAAATTTATGTTTTACAAATTTGTCTATTTATTTACAAGGTTACCAATCACCATTTAAATCTGTCTTCTTCGTTGCCTATTATTTCACATATTAATTTTCACTCTTACTCGACTCGTTTTGCCAATTCACTTAGACTCCCTTTAAGTACGTAATACAGGGTCGGGACACATTAATATGACCACCTCTCCTCGAACATGTTGGAACGTCCCGTGGTATACAGATGAAAAATCATTGCATATCATTAAAAGCTGACAACAGCAGACGTGTAGTAGCATCCGTTAACAGCAATTGTCGCCGTCATGGACAGAGCAAGTGACTTGTCGGACCTCCAAAAGGGGATGATCATTGGCTATCGGGCCAAGGGGGGTAGCATTTCAAAAACTGCCACCTTTTTCAACTGCTCTAGGGCTGCCGTTGTGAAGGTGTACCGCGACTGGACGAACCAGACAGTTTCGAGCAACCGAAGAGTTAACTGAGTTAAACCACGGGCCATCGATCCTAGAGGCGAGCGTCGGTTATGACGCCTGGCCGACCAATCGGCGTGCCACTGTTGAGCAACTGACACAGCAAATGAATAGTTGGGCAGCACCAAGACAGTGCAACGACCCCTCTTGAGGTTGGGGCTCCAGAGAGGGCGTATATCAGCACCCATGTTGACGCCTGTGCATCGCCGAAAAGAAGGGTTGCTTTCTCTGACGAATTGCGGTTTCTGGTGAACAGAGTGGACGGACGATGGAGAATTCGCCGGGAAGCATCTGAGAACAGGCATCCCGACACTATCGTTGGCAGACGACTGGGTGGTGGGGGAGGTGTGACTGTTTGGAGGATGTTTTCGTGGTATGATCTGAGTCCACTGATACCGCTGGAGGGTACACTGAATGCTGGTCGTTACCTGAATGCTGGCCATGGGATGATGAATTCAAGCTACTCCCATGGCCACCAAACTCCCCGGACCTCAAGCCCATTAAACATTTGTGGGACCATCTCGATCGCCATGTCCGCAAGCTGGACCCTCCACCACGCACGGTGATGGAATTATGGGATGCACTGAACGCCGAATGGTCCCAGATACCTGGAACCACTTTCCGAGAACTTATTGACTCTCTGCCACGTCGATTAGCTGCTGTGCTTGCCGCCAAAGGTGAATATTCCGGATACTAGCAGGTGGTCATATTAATGTGTCCCGACCATGTAATTATCAACGCCGGTGTGTTTCACATTGGTGTAAAACGGTGGTCATTAATTCCTGTAAATATCCATAATTTCCCCTCTTGCAATTTATTTAAAAAGGAACCGAAAGTTTTGCCTCTCTCTAACATCCTAAAGCCTAATAGTTGCTAATATTATTCTAAGTTCCCGTTTATGTTCAATTTGTTTTATTTTATTATTTTTACTTTTTCTATTTATACTAATATTATAAGTTTGATTATTTATATTGTATTTTTTATCGCCCCCGGGGACCTACCTCGTCGGTCGTTTGGCCATACAGGCTCCGGGTGGGCGCTATTATAACTACCTTCTAAATAAATAAATAAATAAAAAATATGGCCGCAAATTTTGGACAATAAATATAAACAATTATTTTTGACGAGGTCGACGAATAAATATTTACTATAGGTAAGGCAGCAGGCTTACAGCCTGTGAAATTTATGTTTTAAGGATTTTAGGTTTTCTTGGAAGAAATGGATGCATTCAAATAATTGCTTTTGAGGATCATTCCATTTTATATTGGTTTGTCTTAACTAATTCATAACCTCTTTTCTGGAACTCAATAACGTTCATCCATGCCACCATCTTGCCCAGCACCGAGTTTTTAGTCAGGTCGTCGACAAATCCCCTCAATTTCAACCAAAGACGCTCGCTCAGATGTTGGGTCTATGCATCGAAATTTCGTACGGAACCAGCTGTTCTGTCATTTCAGTCCAATTTAGATTGCATGTATAAGTGATGAAGAAATTTAGTTTCCCGAACTTGGCCACCATGGTCATTGCAAACGGGTATTTTGCTTCAATGCGCGTTTGCTCTCGGTAAATGACTTAGGTAGAACACAGACCTTTCCCGTTTTGATAAAAAAGTTATAAGCCTCTTTGTGAACGAAATCCATTAAGCCAAGCGTTAACCCTCCACTCTCAAAGTCTTCTGATTTTCTTTCACACAACGTAGCCGGTCTCCTTCGACTTATAAAAAGCGTCCACATTATTCTGTTGAGTAAGTTTCCCCGCGTGCAACACAGGATTATATAGTCTTGGTCTTTCGGACAGTTTGTAGGAGTAGAAGACTAACTTTTCTGACTTTCGTCCCTTCAGTGCTCCTGAATTTCATCTTCCAGTCTTCTTCTCCATGAGGAAACAGCAACAGGTAACTCAAAATCACATGTGTTGTCACTTGTTCCCGTACTTGGATAAATGCATAAATCTCGCTCAAATGGTGGTTGGTTCTCCATCGTCGGCTTCAAACACTGCTGCTACCGCAATAACAGTTGGCAACTCATATCTTCTGGGATCGTGCTGTATAATCCACATTTGAACGTTTCTGTGGAGAGGCCATAGACATCCTTCATCATCTTGTACGCACTTGCAAAAGGGTTGATTTTCTGATATTCCTGTGATATTTATGTTTTGAGGACGAGAACCGTATACGCTGAAACAAAAAAGAATTCATGTAACCACAAAGGCACTGGTAATATGACTATTAGATTAGGCTGTGTAGTGTATTCTACATTTGAGCATCATTTCATTTACCTTAGAAATGTACGTTAAAGTTAATTTACAAATAGATACATGCTAATTATCTTACAAAATTTCACGAAATACACAATTATAAATATAACTATTGGAATCATTGAAGAATAGTTTCTTCCTTGGAACACGACCTGAACTGAAATCCAAAAGTCTGCTTTGTTTAACCACGACCTACTGGATACTAACGACCTGTTCATTTAGCTGATTTCCATTGTTGTTTCAGGCAGACAAAAATGTTTAAAATTTCCCGTGTACTGTCATCCTCTATCAGGATATTTCAAGCATTTTTTTTTATATCGGAATAGAATAATATATATTTTTTTAAATAAATTGTTCTCTTTTTATATTCATAAATATTATTAAATTAAATTTTTTCATAATACTACAAATTTTATAACAATGTTCAAGATATTCATTTGTAAACAGTCTACAGTGCTTTATCATTGTAGGCTATGTTACTAATTTTACAAATATATAATTGTATTAATTTCTTTTTTTATTTTTCGTCTAAATACTGAGAAATAATACATTTTATCAGAATTTTTTCAGATAGAAAAAATGCTTGAAATCTCCCGTTAGAGGGTGACAGTACACAGGAAATATTAAACATTTTTGTCTGCCTGAAACAACAATGGAAATCAGTCAAATAAAAAAGTCCTTAGTATCCAGTAGGTAGTGGTTTCCCGAGTCATGTAAACAAAGCAGATTGAACAATTGCCAACTCCGCTTCCGCAGTGGCAGGCCAGGAATGTTAACAAAGCAGAGTGAAGAATTGTCGTCAGTTCCGCCTCGTGTACCACTTCAGACTTTACAGGAAGAAAGATTGCTGGCTCCAATATCACTTTTAATTTCTGATGGTGATGAAAAATTGCTATAATTATCCTTCTGAATATCATAATTCATGGACCATGTCTTTTTCTTTGGGACTTAGACCTTCAATCCTAGTCGAACGTAATATCTGGATATCATTAGGTGGTTGTCCATTTACCCTTATTAACATTTGAGAAGCTTTAGAGTATTTGGATTTCCTGTCTTATATCAGTCAATAATTTTTAAATGTCTATATTTTCCCCATTTACGTTGCGATTGTTAAACTACTATTTAGGATAATTCTAAAGCATGGGAATAATCTCGGGGACTGGTTCCCGATGCCAAAACAAGTAAAAAAAAAAAAGGTCATAAAATATATGGTTGATGAATATTCCCCTACAAGACAGAAAGCTATCATTAACAGCCAGACCTTCTCGAGAATGTGCTCTTGGACCTCAGAGAAGAATATGGTTTATGCATGATTGTGCTTTCAACCACATTTTGGTGCTGTACGAACTACATACTACCACAGATACCGTTCATTTCCATTACTGAGTAGCGGAAAAATGGAACTACATATTGGTTTTAAAATGTCCGCTTGATAATTCTGCATTTTTGAGGTAGAAGCTTGAAATTTGGAATGTAGCTTACTATGGGCATGTCAACCTTCACTATTTAGTTTGGTTTTGATTGGCCCATACAGCGCGATAAACATTCACAAACCGACTGTTCACAAACCACATTAAAGGTGGTGCCAAAGGATCGTATGTTCAAAGAAAGTACCTTTTTTCTGACGATTTCAGATGGCAGAAGCTGACCTGGATCCAAAGGAGACTGGGGCCTCATGCCTGTGGAATGAGTTTCTGAAGTCCTATGGATCGGTGAGCGAGTGCGATTGGAGGGCCAGCTACGATGACAGCTTGCACTGCTTTCTCGCTCTGAAGATGATGACGCCTTTCCATTCTTTCGGCTACAATGGTGTTGTTTTTTTACGAAGGTTTTTGGCCGACTGTGTAGAAGCGGCAGAGGATGAAGACACTGGAGCCAGAGGGGATGGATAGATGACACACAATGGGTGCAATAATGGATGCGATGGCGAAGGAAGAGGTGGGAATTTCTCCCTTGAAATTACCATCTTGGAGCACAATGAGGCATCCACGATGTCCTCTGCAGAGCTCACAACCTCGACCATCATGATGTCGTTTGATGGCTGTGGTGGAAGGATGATCTCTAGAAGCTCTGAAAGCAAAGGCGGTTTGATTTGTTTGGTATTAACGTCCTTTTCAACTGATATGGTCATTTCAGGACAGCGTTATACTGGCCGCAAATATTCCCTTGCAAGGGTTCTTTAATGTGATCTCAGGATTTTCCCCCTGAAAAAATCCTTGACGTCCTCGGCCGGAGTCGAACTCGCGTCCTGGAGCATCAGAGGCGATCACGCAACCACTAAGCCACCGAGGCCGATAGGCAGAGGCGGCGACGGGGTAGCATCCCTTAGCTCCCGAGGTGGAGATGGAGGCAAGGCCATCTCTCTCTACTCTGCTGATGGAAGTGGTGGTGTCTTCAACTGCGAAGGCGTAGCTGACAGTTTCTGATCGAAGACCCTCCCTGGGCAACAGTGGTTTTTGCCCATGATGCGAGAGCAAGTTTGCGTTTCTTCAGGAGAGCACAATCTTTCCTATATATGAGGACTTCTTGCAATATCAGCAGCACGCCTCATTTCCTTATAGACACAAAGACACGTTCTCCATATAAGGTAATCTGGGATTTCCTTCTCTAATTGCATATTGATATATATGTTGCTGTTTTGGAGCCAGGGGGGGTGTCCTTTCACTCGGAACGGAAGATACTGAGCACTTCCCCAAACCTTAACATAAAACTTTGTATTTTCCCGTGGATAGGAGCAGTAAAATCTCCCTGATGAGGGCCGTGAGGTGGCCAAGATACGCATGGTAAAGGTTGACGGTGATATTGCCAACCTTCATGCATTGCGCATTCACAATATGCTCTGAAATATTTCGCTGTCTGCAAAGCATTCTCGACTCGATTGAGGAGAGCTTCTGCAGAACCAGCAGGGTGGGATTGCCAGATACTAATACAGGGAGTATGCCAGCTTTGGCATAGAGCCCCTTTAAAAATTTCATCCCGTCTGCCACAGCTCCATGGTTATCTATAAACATGCACTCCATGGTTATCAAGAAGAAAACGTTTGAGGGGGGAACCTGCCCCAGGGATCACCGGGTGAACAGGGGCGCTCGACGTAAAGGTAACAAACGTCACTCATGCAAAATGTCACAATTTAGTTCACAATATGTCACAATAGTTCCCAATGTCACAATTGTATGCACAATTTGGCTCCCGCGGAACAACGTTTTAGATGACTGCTATAGTTCATCCACCCTTACCTTGCGCGGGATGTAAACAAAAAATCACCACGAAAACACCAAGTTTCCCTGCGCAGGCTCCTGTGATTGGAGGAATCAATTTAGCTTCCCCCTGATACACATGGCTTGGCAAGGCCAGATGAATCCCTATCTTTCTATCCTTTAATCCTTAATCCACTAATCCCTTATGCCCTCAAAACATTCAATTGAAAGTCTTTAGGGCTTTTTACTATTTATTAAAAATAAAAAGTATCTATTTTAATGAAAAGCTATAGCAAGAAAGACATTTATATAAAATATTTATTTTATAAATTTATTTTATACACATTATGTATGAAAAATAATTTATGAAAATCATCTGATATACGATTTAATCAAAAAACATTGAAACATTTTTTACAAGCTTTATAAAAGATAGGCATTAATTTATGAAAATCATGATATATTATTTATTGTACGTTATGTGTTAAATAATTATCAAACAAAAAAAATATATATTGAATTATTTAGAGAGGTCCAAAGTATAGCAGGAAAGTGCAATTTTTTATCATATTTGCTTTCCATATAAAAGCCATGTACTGTATTCTGTTTGTCTCAGAATGTGTTATGATCGGTCATAAATTGCTTTTCGAATAATCATTATCAATTTCATAAATATCGTCGATTTTTTAAATAAATTACACGAGAAATAAATCTTAAATAAAAGTCTTGGCTGTAAGACATATAAACGCCATTTACTTTATTCAGTATGTCTTGGAATGTGTTACAATAAGAATATGGACAATTGCCTCGCCCTCTGTCTTTTTGAATTTTATGAATCCCGTTGACTTTATAAATATCAATTTCATAAATACATTTTTTGAATAAATTACATGAAGAATCAATCTTAAATAAATGTGTTTGGGGCCCCCAGACACATGTTTTCTTTCCTGCATAACAATCTTAATCTTTTCCATGGAGTATGTTTAATCACTTAATCCCTTAATCCCATGATGGTGATTTCTGTCCTGTCGTTTGGCAAGAGAGTTGTCGATTTCTCCCGTTTTTTTATATATTTCTTTAAAAAATGATCAATTTATGTGTAATTTATTATCTTTTTTTAGCCCAATTAATAACATTTAATGATTTTAGTTGTTTTCAGAACTGATTGTTACAGTTTTAAGTCAGTTTTCACGTTTTCTTTAGTGAACTATATTTTCGTGTGCGCCCAGGAACACGGAAGTTGCAAGGCTCAATCATCCAATAGAATTGCACTTCACCACGTGCTTTTGTTTACATCCCGCGCAAGGTAAGGGTGGATGAACTATAGCAGTGCACTAAGTCATCATGCTTTGGTCTGATCTTGTTTCAGCTTCAACACGCCTTCTTATACAAATTGGATAGGAAACTGGTTTCTTCATGGTAATTTGTAGAACTTTCCAGAACAGGATATGTACATGAATACTATACAAAATATGAGGGGCGTTCAAATTTGACCTGGACTTTATTTTTTGTAAATTTCATTGTTGTAAAAAATCTAAACTTTCATTGTTGGGATGGCAACTACCGCCTGTCATGCAAATGCCACACCACTCATCCGGTTGCCATCACAATCGACTGTTTGTTTCAGTACTAGTTCAGTATTTAAGAGCTTATGGAAGACAGTCAATCAATATTCTAATGAGCTCTGCCTAAAAGCATTTCATTGCCAATCATCGGTGAATGAAGCACATCGCCAGGAAACGTCATATAGTTTTCTCCAGCTGCTCGATGATAATGTGGTAAATGCTGTGACAAAGTATCTTTATTCCAATCTAACGAAACCTGTTTCTCCCAAACACCTTACGATCCTATCCTGATTTAATGGCTTTTGATTATTTTCTTGTTCTTCATTTCAGATCCGGGATGAGAAGAATAATCTATCAAGATTCAATGGGTATCAACGCTCAGAGGCGAGTTTAATAGTAAGTTAGATGCTCCGCACGCCATGTCTTCCAAAACCACAAGACAACGACAGTTTTGCCTGAATGCATCCAGATGCATAGGAAAATCCATTAAAATAAAACTAGTAAATGGAAATGGAAGAAAAAGAAGCCTTTGTCTTTATTGAACAGCCCTCCTGGTATTACATTAAGTTAGGCTAGACTAAGTTACTACGTGTTTATTTTTATCGATTTATTTTTCCTTCTAGAATCTTAGAGCTTATTCCAAGCAAGCAGTTTCAATATCAGCGCGATAAGCGTTGTTAAGCATCAGTGTAATTTATGATTTCGCAGACTTTCACACGCGTTTTCGATAGTAAGGTCGTCTTCCCATAAAATCATGGAGATTCTTCCGATTTGTCAGCATGCAGAATTTCTTTATGTTTATAAATTAAGAGTTCGATTTGGAATGTTTTATTATTAACAACAAGTATGTAGTCTGTTTACCATTTTATAATGAAACCAAATCTGGGCTTCATGATAAATATTTTAGGGTAATAGATCTGTACTAGACTAGCGATGATTTATCTCGGAACGGAAGTATTTTATCGCAGCGATATCTACAAATGGTGCCATAAATATGCATAATATGGGCAAAATTAATGTCACTGAATTAATTTTGACGCATTGAAAGTTTTAACTCGAGCAGCTTACTTGTGCTCTAATGAAGATTGAACACGTCTGACTGCGTCGAAATAGAGTTTGATGCTCAACTTTGTCGGTATAGAATATCAATTGTACTTTTCAAATTTAACGTGACATAGTTGCACGAGAAAAAATTGAACAGATGTGGGCTATTTAGATTCTTTATATAGAAAAATGATGACTGTAGAAAATCAAAGACAAAGGCAAAAACAAAGATAGCGAAAAATTTATTAACAGGACAAGGCAATTATTATTATCATAAAATATCAACATCAGATATTATTAAAACCTTATCAAACATCAAAAGCTGAGATTATATGGTCTTCACAAACACAGGTGAATATTGTAAACACAAAATGTATTAGATAATATTCAAGTATAAAGTTGATAACATGTTTTTTTTTTCTTTTTAGAAACGAACAGATTTGAATAAACCGAATAGAGGATGGGAATAAATGAGCACGTTAACAAAAATCATAATATTAATTTCATTCAGCTCGCACAAAATTTTACAATATATTAAATATATTAATCAAAACATGTTTTTTACTTCGACAGTCGTATATATGAGTTAAATAGTTCAACAAAAAATAATAAATTAATTCTTAATATTTTAACTTTCCTCATTTGTTTAGCTCTTTCATTTTAGGCTTCATTTAGCTAGAAGGCTTTCACTTTTCGATGAATGCTTACTTCAAAACCCTATTCCGTTTACTTTAAGTCGAATAAACATACCCATCCTTTAGTTAAATGCTACACGAGTTCATCTTATAGATGAAGGGAATATTTAAATGAAACAAGATTAAACAGAGTATGAAAAAAAACGACTTTAATGAAACTTTCACTATCGCCTAGCTATATCAGTCCATATCTTGTAAACTACTAAACCGATTTTGATGAAACTTGGATTTATCCCTAAGTTGAAATATACTTAATCCAATAAAAAAGAATTATTACAATTCTATTTCTAGTTTCTGAGAAATACGTGGACAAACATACATACATACACATATTTATGAAATTTGGCATACTTGTTTAGAAGCTCATATAAGGTAACATAGACTAACATATATGAATATTGTGCAATTTCAACAATATTGCATACATACGCATCGAATTAATAACCTCCTTTTTTGAAGTCGGTTAAAAAGGAAACCATTAAGATATGACATAGCCAAGTACCGAAAGGCTAAAACAGTTGCCGTCACATAAGCCATTTGAAACATGTTTCCAAAAATTTTGAATGGTTTTTGAAAATCTTAAAACATGTCCTACTTAATCAAATTCGATTTATCTTCGAACTTATTAACTATTCTTATATATTCCTATATAACACGTCGTTACGAACTATTTGATATATATCATGCCATATCTTAGCAATGAAAATTTCCAAAGGTACCATACTGATATCATTAGTAATAGGTACCACTGAATCAAATTCGACCATCTTGGAACTTCATAACTACTCTTAAACTTTGGTCGACTCTCACGCCAAAGTTTCATCACACGATTCTTGAGGCCGCTGTTGAACGAGGCATTCAAATTTTTTTTCTTTAATACCTCTGCTTTGGATAAACTAGCCGATTTAATATTAAAGATATTTGTAGATAAGCTGGAATCTACTCTATCCGAATTTTCTGGGCGAATTTCTCTAACCGAATCTCGTTTAAATGAAATTGATTCCCGCCTGTCTAAAATCAAGTATCGTTCATCTTTCTCAATGCCACCGATATTTCTACTACCTCTTCTTCTAAAATGAGTTGCTTAAATTTTAAATAGATGATATTGAGGTGTCACATCAATCTCACGGCAGCCAAATCACATCTGATTAGATTTCTAAAATCTGATAAAATACTAACGTAATGACTGCATCAGTGTCAAATCCTCGGAAGGGAAGAGTCGCTAGAAATTGCGATCCCGAGGATTTAACATGAAAAAAGCAGAAAAGGAGAAGAGCAAACACCCCCGACTGGAATGGACCCGCGGAGAGAAGGGCAAAACAGAAGAAGAAAGGCCATTGGAAGATTGAGTGCGCAGAATCGGCACAGAATCCTCCAAGACGGAATAAAAAGAGGAGCACGAGGAAATAGAAAACAGAGTGAGCAATTCCCGACCGATGAAGAAGAAGGTACCCGATGACGACTCCGCTCCTGATACACTAGCCGAGCACGGACAACGCACTGACCGCCGGAGGAGAAATTGGAAGCCGAAGGAAAGTAAGATAGAAATTTCCAATTCTAATTCTCGCAAATTTCTCTCCACAAAGGCGGACGGGTCCGATGCCAAAGAGGACAAAGGAACACGTAAACTACGAGGATCCAGAACGGAGCGAGGTTACCGAAATCAAAGGCCGTATTGGAACAAGTACCGAGGAGAGTCCCCTCGATACCTTATCGATGACTGCAGGCATCTCCGAACGATCGAGTACCGGTCCAGGGAAGCTCATGACCCGTCGAAAAGAGTGAAGTGTGAAACCCAACGGAGCAATAAGCCACTTGGTTTCGTAAGCAAAAATATAGAATTAGACTGTAAGGAGCTTAATGGTTAATAGATAGTAATTTGGATCACGAAAGTGTGGACGCTGAAGCAAATAACTCCGCCTGCCAAATTGGTAGTGAAGCTCAGCCAGCCTGGGACATTGCGAAACCCAACGTAGCCAATTTAGGGAGTTCGTCGACCAGCCTCGACGCAGATGTATTAAGCTCGCTGCCGCAACTCCATTCATATGCCGAGACGCCCGTCCAGGACCACTCACCCGTTCTGACGCAAGCACCCTCATTCCTTCTCCCATGGGAGGTGGAGTCAATCAAAGTGATCGTCCCAATTGCTGATATAGCCGGTGTTCGCGCAGGGCGCCCTGTGGAATGTCCGCGCTTGGACTCGGGATCATCCTCCTTTGGTACTACTAGTAGTGTTTAGGATTTAGTGACTTAACTAATTAGACATAGTTATTGACTCTGCTTATATGATTGACATTCTTCTAATATACAGTTCTATTTCAAACAGCTCACCTGCTACGGTCGACAAACCTAGAATGGTTGCCGCCTTCCGAGTTAGCGGTACTGACAGCATTGGCCAGTTCCGCCCAACCTTTTGATGCTGTTACTCGTATACTTACCTCACCTCACCCAGCTCAGTCACCTCTGACCTCCAGCGTTGTTCGTCTAGGAACTAATTCGTATCTGGCTCCGGAACTTACCCAACCATTGGAAGACACAGCCAGGAAATTGGACTAAGAAACTTTTGGCAAAGTTGACTTTTAGTAACTGCGAGCACTGCGTGCACTGCAGAGAAGTATTCCTCAGAGACACCCAAATGAACAACTTATTCATAGCAACTGTTTCGTATCCGCCCTGCAGTGACGCATCACTCAAAGACGCCACTGTTGACCCATAATTTCGCAGCATTTTACTCCGAAGTTATTAATTACTTTTAGAAATTAATAAAGTTTATTTATAATGCGTAAATATTTAACAATAATCAGTTAATGTTATTGAAACGCTTAGTATAAGAATTTACAAAATTATAACTAATTAACAACTGATTTAAACATTTGATATATTAAAAAATATTACTAAATTGCAAAAAAAAAAGTTGAGTGGGTCTTGTATGATTTTATTTGCGTAAGTGACGGTCCTTTAATATCACACAAAAGAATTCCGTGTTTCCATGTTTGTAAGATTACCAACAATTAAAACGCTCTTTAATCATTTCTTAATCGTATAATTTCATACATTTAATACCAAATGAGTAAATAACCTAAATGTATAAACATGGAGTTTCTTTGTGGATTATGATTTTAATCCCATAAACGGTCGTCATTTTACGCAAATAAATACTAAAAACAAACAAAACATCTGGTATAAATAATAATAATAATAATAATAATAATAATAGGTAACAACAACAGGGAACAACCCACCAAATAAACTGGAAGGCCAAGCCGCTATGTTGCCCCCCAACAGGTCAAAGGCCCAAAATGGGGTTATTTAAGATACAAGTAAAAGAGAAGTAACGTAATTAAAAAAAAAAAAGGACAATAAAAAAACAGAAAAACACAATTTTATTTATACAGATTAACAGAAATATAATAATAATTACAAAGATAAAAATGCAATAATAATAATAATTCACTTCAATTCAGTTCATGTACGGAGTTCACACAGCTAATTCAAGCCAACACGCGGAGGGGGGGGGTTCTAGAAATTAAGGCGTCGACTACTAAGTTCATTTTGCTCCTTTTACACAAGTTATATCTGTACGCAGCTCGGGACAAACACAAATATCCATGCCCACGGCGGGATTCGAACCCACGGAGACTCGAGAACTAGAAAGCCTACGCCCTAGCCCTCTCGGCCACCTGGACGGCTCAAGCCAACACGGAACTACAATATCGAGCAAATAGAATGAGAGTTACAAGATAAACATTAAATACAATCATAATCACAAAGGCGAGATAGTAACATAACGAGGAAAATTAATTAAATAAATCAATGACATCAGAATTCTCATTGTATATTTTTGAATTCTGAACATTGTATCCCGACGAAATTCTTCTCTGAGTTTAATAGGAGGCCAAAGCTTCAACACGGGCTTACTCGGATGAAAATGGACTCGAGAAGGTTCGGAGCATCCATCTTCCCTACTAAAACATTCTTAAAGGCAAAATCAATCTTCATTCTAATGTCTCAGAGTGCACACACATCTGAAGGTACATCAAAATTCGGGAATTTCTGCTTCAGAAACCGGAGAAAAACATTTTGCACCCTATCCAGTTTACAAGACTGCATATTTGAACCCCCATTCTATAAAACAGAACAGTAGGACAAAATGGGTAAAACTAGACACCGATAGAGCTGAACAAATGAAGAAGGACACCGAAAATCGGCTCGATTGCGCACAATGGTACCAAGAGCTCTTTAAGACTTCAGACGAACAGTCAACATGGGAATTATAGGAAAGTGTGCTATCAACGATTACGCCAACATCACGGACACAGAGCTTGGCAACTTGCACATTTCCACAAACAGACTAGGAGAACTCGATAAAATTGGTCTTTTTTGTCATATTTGGTTGCATTAATTGTAAGATCATTCTGCTCACACCAATGACATACACTATAAATTTCCTGCTGAAGCAGGTGAGCATTAAGACAATTATAATGTTACCAAAAAGTTTCACATCAATATATGGGGGTTTCTAATCACCTCGGGGAGGTCATTAGTGAAGATAACAAATAATAAAGGCCCTAGGACAGAACCCTGTGGAACACCACAGTGAGACCTATAGGGCAATGAAGAATGATGTCGTACAGATACAACTGTCGATCCAACAGGAAAGAGCGCATTATCCGAAGGAATCCGTCAACAATCCCATACGCACACAATATTTTAATTAGTAACTCATAATTGACAGAGTCGAACGCCTTTTGCATATCAAAGTACACCACGTCAAGTTGCTGGCAGTGGTCAAGTGCATCATGAGCATGAGTGGTGAGAGATACAACATTGCTCACTACGGAACGTCGGGGAATGAAACCATGTTAACACGCAGGAACATGAGGGAGGACATGTTGTAGAAGATATTTATGAATGATGTTGTCAAAGACTTTGGCAGTGAGTGGAAGGATAGAGATCGGCCTATAGCTAGCAATGTCAGTCCGTTTGGCAGAACCACCCTTAAAGGCAGGAACCACTACCGAACTATTCCTTATTTTAGGATTGTGGCCAGCTTTTAGACACAAATTAAAGATGCGCCTAAGAGGAATAATTATGACATCTCGAAGGCCTTTGAGAATAAAGGAAGGAACCTCTGTCGGAGAATTGCAAGGCTTAGCCCGTAATCTATTAATGCCGTAGGCAACATCTCCATCAGTGAACTCCGTTAAGATGAGATTATCAGTAGGGGTACAATAGGTAGACAGTTCTCCGAGAATGTGTTGAAAGAAGTAGAGACAGTTTCACTGAAATGCTGGGCAAAACAGTTACTAATATCCAGTCCATCAGTAATGGTAAGACCAGCAGAGGTAGTGATAGTAGTTAGAGTATGTCGATTCTTACTTTTGGAGTAGTAGTAAATCTGGTTATTTTTCTTATTACGGGAGTTATTCGTACATTCGCTACATGGTCTTACACCGCAAATATAGCGTAGCCACCGTTTATGTAAACAGTAATAAAGACCCCAATTATCAAATTTATTAAAGAAAAGCTGATGAATTATTTAAACACGACGCCTCAGATGCTAAAATGTTACAATACAGATGTTAAATGCGTTAAAATAAATAATAAATGAAAATAGGAAAGAAAAAGAAAATTCCAGTCTGAGATTGCGACGCTCTGAGCAATTATGTCATTGTTGACTGTAATGTAGGCTCGTGGCTTAATTTTTCATTTATCACTTAAATTTAATGTCATATTCACCAGGATGCACGACAATAATGAAAATACGTAGCATAAATTTTATGGCCAACGCCATCACCGAATAATTAATTCGGTAAATTAATATTAGAAAATAAATTAAAAAACACCCCCTCTCCAAATACGAAAATAAAAACTCTAGTAAATTCTGATAAAAACCCAGATATTTTTCAAATAATTCGATAAAATAATGTATAAATTATAAAAAATCAGATAAAAATTAAGTTTAAATGAGTTCAATTATTATCCTTAGATCAAAATAAAAATTAAGGTTTATTTCTATGGTATGTACTCATATGTGCTATTACTCTAGGAGTTTTGACCGGTGGGGTTTTTGCAGGATCCTACTTCAAACAAATCACAATCAAACAGATCGCGACCTAGTATTACCTAAGATATACAGATCGCGACAGTGTATGTACAGAATTCATTTATGTGATACAAGAACCACTCAGCTTCTTTTTTTGCAATTTAATAAATTTGTTTTAATATATCAATTGTTTAAATCAGTTATTAATTAGTAATAATTTTGTAAATTCTTATACTAAGCTTTTCAATAACATTAACTGATTATTATTAAATATTTACGAATTAAAATAAGTTTTATTAATTTCTAATAGTAATTAATAACTTCAGAGTAAAATGCTGCGAAATTATGTGTCAACAGTAGCGTCTTTAAGTGACGCTTCACTGCAGGGCGGATATGAAACAGTTGCTATGAATGAGTTGTTCATTTGGGTGTCTCTGAGGGATGCTTCTCTGCAGTGCACGAAGTGCTCGCAGTTACTAAAAGTCAACTTTGCCAAATTACTTATTTGATCTCACTCCCCGTTTGCTCTGTGTGTTGAACATAAAAATCCTTGACAATCAGTCAATGCACATTAAAGCGGTCGGACAGGAGTCTAAAATCTGATACAATCAAGTTGATGCTGAAGTAATGATTGCATCAGCCAACATAAAAAAAGATCAAACTGACTTTTCTTGTTTGTTTTGAGTAATATGGAAACATGGTTTGTTACGATTAATTTGCACAAGGGTATATTATTTCAAGTCTTTACATAAAAACTCTATGAGAAATTTAAAGTTTTCCTAAATCATATTGCTGACTGAATAATTTCGTCCCCGAGTGCAAGTTTTTCAGAAACAGCCCGACACGGTGCACATTCAACAGGTCGTTCACAAAAAAGTTTCTGCTGCTGAAACGTCCAGGATCCTGTGCAAATGAAAGAACATATCAACGTTGATTCAATCCGTTCAGGACCGGCAATTTTGACTTTTTATCCTAGATCAGCCAAAGAAGTTTTCAGACAACAAAGACTCAAAAGAAACTTAAAGAAAGGTACGGAGTAACCCGCTAAACCATCGGACATCACGATTATATCACGATTTGTTTGAAGTATATCGTCAGTATATTATTATATTCTCTTTGAGTTGAATTTTCATCAATTTATTTGATGGTTTAAGAGTAGGAGAATTCCCGGCCTGGGAGTCGGGGGCTGCTCTGCCAATTGAGCTAATTAGCGATTTCAAGGAAGTGCATTTGGACACATTGTAACAATTTGGTGGTTCATTGTCCGTGATAGCTCAATTGGTTAGAGCGTTGCCAGAAAAAGGCAATGTCCCTGCTTCGAGTCCAGGTTAGGCAATTTTTCCTTCTCTTTTCTCTTTCTATTGAATTCATGCTTGCCATTTTAGTTAGTCCTTATTGTCAAATACCTGTTTTATATTTACTCCGTAATATTATTTTCATTTATTTATTATTTCATTCTTTATCTTGTAATTTTCGTTCTATTTGCTCGATATTGTAGTTCCGTCTTGACTTGAATAAGCTGTTGGAACACAATAAATGAATTGAATTTAATTGAATCGAATCTGTGAATCTTTGAATTGAATATATTAGAAGTTTTTTGCCAAAAAATTGAAGAGATGGAACAAGTCTCTAGACACAGAGATGTTCCTTAACAAATATTCATCCCGGCTTCAAGAAAACATAACTCTATTTGGCTGAGTACTTATTAGAAGGAGGCAAGAAATAAATATCACAGAAAATACATAGAACTGTTCACAAGAAAATCTTCACAAATAGATACGAATAGATTTGCTTCATCACTCCAGACCCTGTTATTTTAAGCTTAGAGGCAAAACCTAAAGGAGTAAACCGGAAAATGAATACTGAAGTGTTAAAGTTATTGTAAATTGGGCAAATACAACCACAAAAACAATACATGAAGAATTTTTCAGAGTCTTCAGAACAGTCTTCGAAAGAGTTCTCTAGCAGTCAAATTTGTTCTCTTATGTTTTCCAAGGCCGGCTCGGTGGCTAGAGCGTTAAGGCGCAGGTCTTGTGATTCTCGGCACCAGCGAGTCACGGATTCGAATCCCGTTCAGGACATGAATGTTTGTGTTTGTCCCTTTGCTGACAGCTTGGAAATCAATCTAGGCCTCAGTAGGCTAATTTCCTGCTGTGCTGAATACATTACAGATCAAAAGAATATTAACATCCTCGACACTGAAAAGTATAAAGAGGAATGGGACTACATATAGTGAGTAACAAAATTATCCATACGTCCTGAAAATGAAACATTCTTGAAAAAACATCGACACATCGTATAGTGTACATACCTACGTACAATTGTTTTTTTGTAATGCGTTTTGTGATTTTTACAAAAACATTTATAAATTATAACCAAAAAGTGATGTTACAAAATTATCCATACCATTAGAATTTTATGCTATAGATCGCAATCAGTCAATGATTTGTTGATTCTCCTTTGGCTTACAGAAAGGCCTAACATCGCTTGGGAATAGATTCCACAATTTCCTGTGGTATTCCACTTGTTTCGTCCCATGTATGGAGTAGTAATTCTTTAAGCTCGTTTCTGTTGCGTGGATTTCTTTCTGGCATTCTTATCATGCTAGAAATGCTCAGTCGGATTCATATCAGGTGATTGAGCAACCCATAGCAGTACTTTAATGTGATTGTTTTGCAGTCACGCTGTAACAACCTGCGACGAGTCTTTTGGGTTCAGATCACGTTGAAAAATGAATGATTTGGACAGTTACATTTTTCTAGTTGTACACTTCAATTTTTCTTACAGGATGGACAAATAATCATCCTTTTTCATTTAATCTTCAATGGAAATCAAGGGTCCCAATCCTGACCAAGAAAAACATCGACACACTAACATGTGTCCATCACCGTGTATTATTGTTGCTCTCAGACATTCCTTTTTAAGTACTTTGTGGTTTTCTCCTTACTTTGGGTTGCCCATCCGATCTGAGCAAATTAAACTTGCTTTCATCTGAAAAGATCACCTTCCAGAATTTCATATCCTTTTGAACGTGCTCTTCTGGCCACTATGTTCTCTTCTTTTTGTTGACACTGCTGATGAATGTCATAAATTCCACCAATTAGATTAATTTCATGCATCTTCCTTCTCACTGTGCTGAAATGGAAGCACTTTAGTTCCAGATAATATCTGTTCTTTTTGCAGCTTCATGTGAGCAGATGATCTTAATGTGAGAAGTGATTCTTTTACGACCTCTTCCCGCCTAGTTCAGGAGTAAATTTTGGTTACTGAATTTTATGATGAAATACTGAACACTGTTTCTGGGTATTCTAACTTCTTTTCACTCCACAGTGTCACAACCAGTTCTCTCATTTGTTAGACGTATTCTCTGAGTAAACAAGAAGAAACAAATTGGGCAAGTGCGGGTCGGATTCGGGCATCAAGGGTTCCGTACTACCATATATTTACCAAAATATGCCAGGTTCTGGAGTGTGTCGCACTGTGTTCTCGATTTCGGCTTTTATAGACATATAAGCTATGATAGTTTAAGTGTCGTAATTTATAAAATAAGTAGGTACACCGGCAAATTAGTCGTTAGTAGATTAGTCTCTTGACCTTAAATTAAAACTTTCCGCGGCACTGCTTAGATTGTTTACTTTTGACAAGTATTGGAAAGTTCAAACATTATGTGTTCGATTTCAACTCTCCGCACTTACATATTTCAATACCGGCAAATTAACATACACAGCTCTTGAACTTTGAAGTTTTCATATCTTAAAATATCAGGGGCGTGAATTTAACACTGCTTCAATTCGGTAAAAGATTAACTCAATACCGGCAATTTATCATACAAAGTTCTTGACTAAAAATTAAAAATATATGACCATAAATTCAACTCGCGCACTTGTTAGATTGATAACTTTATAATAAACGCTTTGAACAAAAATGTTTCAAATATTAAATTAACAGATCACCTGAAAAAAAGATTTTGTTTGTCGTGTTCCAGTTTTTCACTATTTGTTGTAATAGAGTTTAAACTACAATCATGCCAAGTTTGACGCTCGTATATATTACCGTTTTTACGACAGAACAAAAGAAATGTTTTTTACATTTTTTATTACGAGGGTATCCCAGAAAGTAATACACCACAATTTTTTTCTTCAACAATTATTTATTGAACACAATGAAACGTATATACATGTAAGAATGATGTTTCTTCTACACTCCCTATTTTGCCACATAATCTCCGTCCCGTTCTATGGCCTTCTTCCAGCAAGACACATGGGCGTGTATGCCCTGTCGTACCACTCCTTATTCTGTTCACGCAGCCATATCTTCACTGTGCGAATCACCTTTTCGTCATGCTCAAAATGTCTCCCTCGAATGGCATTCTTCAATGGCCTAAACAAATGAAAGTCTGAGGGTGCTAGGGTGGATGGGGTAGCACTGTCCAACCCGGTTTCGTGATGTGTTCCGACGTCCTCTAACTGGTGTAAGGGCGAGCGTAATCGTGTTGAAGCAAACAATCAGCTGGGTTGTTATGGCGTCCAAGTCGCTGGAAGCGCTTCTTGAGTTTGGTTAATTGTGTTCACATATGCCTCAGAATTAATGGTGCTGCCTCTCGGCATCACATCAATGAGTATGACACCATCACAGTCCCAAAACATAGTGATCATGATCTTACCAGCAGAAGCAGTTGCTTTGAATTTTTTTTTCTGTGGAAAGTGCGAATGACGCCATTCCATCGATTGTCGTTTTGTTTCGGGTTCAAAATGGTGCACCCAGGTTTCATCAGCTGTCACAATCCGGGACAAGAAGGCTTTCCCCTCAGCTTCAAAACGTTGCAGCAACTCAGAAGAAATGTTTTTTTCTCAGAGCTTTGTGTTCCTCTGTAAAACAGCACAAATGATTTCACCCATACTTCCTTTGCTGATTTACAGCTCCAGCGCCAACTGCCGAGTCGTTCTGCGTCTGTCCTAACGAATGAGCGCATCAGCACGTTGCATCTTTTCATGTGTGACAAGCGAGGATGGCCGCCCCGACCGCGCCAAATCTTGGAGCTCCGCCAAGCCGCTTTCTGATGGCCTCACCCTCTGTGCCCAGCGACTAACCGTACTTCTGTCGACTGCTGATGCTCCATAAACTGCACATAAACGTTTTTGAATGTTTTCAACCGTTTCTTTCTCCGCAGTGAGAAATTCAATAACGTTATTCAACAAGATTTAGAAAGGCCTGATGAAATGTGTGTTAGAACAGATATATTTTTTCAGTTCTTTCTTAAAGGTAGAGAAAGACATGGGAGAGCGAAGGATATCAGGGAGAAGAGACACGCTGCTTGTAACGTACATCACTTACAGACGCCATGTTGTTCCATTGCTGCACATACGCTATCTGTCGGAAAAAACGGAAACTTTGGTGCGCACTCCGAAAACTTCAAAGAATGCCTATCTCAAGTTTTGCATTCGTACCCATTGTTGGGTACGGAGAAAAAAATTGATGCATTACTTTCTGGGCTACCCTCGTATTTGTTAGACAATCCCCCATAACAACACATATTCTGTGAAAATTTCAACTGTCTACATATTACCGTTCAAGAGATACAGCCCTTAAGCCTCATTAGCACTCATGCGGCAACGCGTCCGTCCGATATGCGTCCAACTTTGCCGATGAGAGGACGGACGCATCGTTGTTTCCACTGACGCGTCTTTCGCCGGAGCGTGGCCGACGTGGAAGGATATTTCTTTTGTTGGTTTTAGATTACATTGAATCTGGATTTCCCACGAGTTGCGATTCATCGTTGGATCCAATAACACTGTTTAACAAAAATGCACTTTGGAATTCTTTTCTTGATCAAAATACCCTAATTTTGGGTCGAGAAAAACGAATATGACATCAGATTTTGTTTGTTAGCTCTAGTTTTTAAGATATACTAATTTCAAGTAGAAATATTGTCCCTTGTATTAACTAACTCTTCTTATCACTACCACACGAGAGAAAATAAAATAAATAATTGTTCCATTTTATGGAGTAAATTACTTAAAGAGATCAATGTCAATTTCTGGAATAATCTGTTGGTCCAAATTAACTAAAGAACTTCATGATGCACCTTCCCTTCAATATTTTAAACATCATCTTAGAAACATTCGTTCGGGCTTAATCTCAACTACTTTAATTTCCATTTATTCTTAAAATTTCAACTGATTTTCACTGTTATATTATTATTATTATTATGCTAGTATTCGTTTTATTATTATATTGCTTGCAAACTAGAATACTCTGTTTGCTAGTATTCTTTTTTTTTTAGTATGAATAAATTGAGCTGTGCTCTTCTCTTTTTGCTTGTTTTTCACCTGTTCATTTTCTATGTATTGTCATTAATCCCGTTTTGGGCTATTGCCTGTTGGGAGACAACATGGGATTTAGCCTTCAGTTTATCTGGTGGTCTTTTTCCCGCCTTATTGTTACATTATTATTATTCTCATCCATATATTAATAAAAACTTTTTGAGTGATAGAGAAGACATAGTATATTTTAAGGATAAAATACTAACATGGAATGTGGTATCCCCCAAGGTTCAGTTTTAAGTCCTTTCATGTTAAACGTCTTTATGAATGATTTGCCTAATTGTGCTGAGGAATCCCTTGTTTATTTATACGCAGATGATATAGCCATATTAACTACGCACTGAAGCGAACAGATGGCACTTAAGATAACCAACTTAATGAATGTGGTTGACTGGATGCGGGCAAGTATGTTAACTTTAAATATTCAGAAAACCCATTTAATGAGATTTAAGATTCCCCACACGAATTATATGAATTTCTTTGAAGAAAATATTTATACACTGTAATAGATCTTCAGCATGTACTTGTCCAAAATTAATGATGGCATTAATTTCAAATATCTTGGAATGTGTTTTGATGCCCAACTAAATTGGTATTCACATATTTCCTCTCTGAAGTTATTGTTACATAAGGTTATATGTCTAATGTACCATATCAGTCCTTATTGCCCTGTTTACATTAGAAAAATGATTTATAATTCTTTATTTGAATCACGTATTCGTTATGGTTTACGGAGGGTTGATTTCAGATAAAATGAGACGACTTTAAACGCCGCGTATGACCTTGACGGAATGTAATTTGCATGACTCGTCCACTATTCATGGGGATTAGGTTTGTATACACTTGTTGCTGTTATTTGGGACATTTCGTGCTGAAACATGGCTTCCAAAATCACAGCTTTTTGGGAAGGGTATATGTTTGGCCTTTCCGACGCTAACTTCAGTCTTTCGTGCATTGTGGAATTATGCAAACGAAATGGTATTGTGGTATCCAAAGCTACTGTGGGTCGAATAATCAAGAAGAACAAATTGCGACCATCTAATGAACGTGGACGAGCAGAGAAGCAGACCAGAAACAAGCCGCAGCCAACACGCCCAGCTCAGGTGGTGCGAGAAATCCGGTCTGAAGTGCTGAAAGAAAATCCCCACACACAGAGAAGTCTAGCCCAAAGGAAAGGTATTTCACAGGCAACAGTCTCCAGAATAATTCATGACAATCTTGGGCTGGAGCGACGTCATAAAGCGCGCGGTCACAGACTGTCGGCCAGGCACGTGCAGGAACGATTCACCAACGCCAGAAAACTATGAAAACCATCTTGCAGGTGACCGATGGAAGTGGGTTGTCTCCTTGGATGAAGCTTGGGTGTACCTCGATGACACCAACAAACCCAGGGCAATTTACTATCGCGAAAGAGGGGGCAAGGCCAGGTCCGATTTTGTCCGAAGGTGCAAGGAAACGTTTTCAAAGGGCTTCATGGTTGTTGCCGGATATTGCTCACGTGGACTGCTCACGATTCGTCGAGTTCCTGGAAACTGTAAAATTAGTGCGGTTTACTTCCAGATTAATGTAATGGACCACATATAACGGCAGGATATCCCACGTCTGTACCCTGGTGAGCAATCAAAAGTTTGGATCCACATGGACAAGACATCAATGCCAAGTCATCTGTGGCTTACTACCAGGAGACGGGCATACGAGTTATTCCCTTCTCTCATGTGCCTGTAAAATCTCCTGACGCATCACCGATGGATTTCTGTGGTTTTGATCTCCTGAAACGACGGCTCGGAAGTCGCCGACCAAGAACCGTTGATGGGCTATGGAAAGTGTGTCAGCAGATGTGGAACGAACTTCCCATGGAGTCCCTCAAACTGAGCCTACTTCAGTGGAAATTACGGTGCCGGGCGATAGTCCAACAACGTGGTTCTCACATCGAACACAACCGATGGTGGCGCCATGGTATTACACCATCGTAACAGAACTGCAAAGTCGTCTCATTTTATCTGAATCAACCCTCCGTATTAATATATAAATTTGGAATAGAGTTCAAAGGTATTATTAAGATACAAAATAACATTAAACAAATAACACATGGCACTAAGTTACAAGAACGCCCAATAGAGCATCAATATAAGGAATTAAAAATTTTAAAAATCGAAACTTTATTTGAATATATGGTATTCACACAAAATTATTTTTCGGAAAATTACTTAAAACGTATAAAACAAGAATATTCTTTACGGAATGTAATTTTTGACATGCCTCAAATTTTTAATAATTTTGGAAAGCGAGAAAGACAATTTTATGTTCCGTACTTATTTAATAATATACCAGAAAGGATGCTCAAATTTGGATGAAAGAAGTTTTACGAAAAGAGTTTCCTTTATATATTAAATGGAATAATTGTTTAAAAATTGAATATATTTATGTAAATCCGGACTTATATCCATACAAGCCCAGAAAGGGCTTCGGATTTTGGGGTTTGAATTTGGCCTTTGAAAAATATTATACGAGGGTTGGGGCATAGGTCATGGCAACTATTTTTTTTCTCAGTGCTAAGGGATGATATCACAAAATGTCATATGTCTAAAGGAAACCGTGTATTCATAGTATCTTTCCACAACACCAGATGGTTCTGTGATTTCCTACTGTTGCACAGAGAGCAATGTTAAATACGTTCTTATTCAACCGCCGTGCAGCAGAGTGTTAGGACGGCCATTGCGGCGCTGGGGATGGGAAGAATTGGAGCACCCACCGTACTCTCCCGACATTTCGCCCTGTGACTTTGATCTCATTCGCATGATTAAGGATCCATTACGTGGTAGGCGGTTTGCAACACGAGAGGACATTGCTAATGCTGTGCGCCAACAGGTGACTCGATTCACACATGGTGCGGCAAATGCTGAGGCTGATGGTATTCAGCGCCTCCCACATCGTTGGCAGCGTGTGATGACAGTAGCAGGGGACTACTTTGAGGGTTTTTAGGCCCAGGTTTGTCATGTCAACTTTATGTACACTGTGTTGTCATTCTTTCGCACCGTGAAGGCCATATTGCCCTGTATACTACCGTAATAAATTAGTGTGTTACGATATTTCAGTGCTATTCATTGTCCACACATGTAGTTAACACCTTGTCCTTTCGTCTGTATATGTCACATTTTCCAACCGGACTGGTATCTTCGAGAAATAAAATAGTTGCCATGACTTTTGCCCCAACCCTCGTATGAAAGAATTGAAAATTTTATCGTTGTGAAGTTGATAATGGTATTGTAGAGGAAATGCTATTATAGAATAAATTAAATGTTTGTAAATTTTTGATGTAAATATGATTCTTGTAAATTTTGTAAAAATTATCTTGAATCGAACTGAAATAAATTATTATTTATTTTAATATTTATTAATTTATACCATTGATGTATATTAATGTCAAGTGTAAAATAGAAGGTAGTGAGCATAAAAACGAATAACTGAATTAACAAAGTTTATTATTCAATATAAATAATCAGTATGTGACATTTGCAGATATATTGGCAGTGGAAAGCATGGATGGACCCTTTACGCCCGTTGACGAAAGACGATGAGGTAAGTACTCCATCAAAAGCACACAAACAGATAAAAGAATGCCGATTTGTGAATTCCACCAACTTCAAAGAATTCTTTCGGACCGACAAATGCAGTAGCACAGCAACAAAAATTCCGTTGATAACTCCGTAGACTCTTCAAACCGTAATATCTACGAGGAGTGTAGCATTCTCATTAGAAATAACATCCATAGGAATTTTATTAATATACTAGCAGAGGACCCGGCGTTGCCCGGGATAATTATACTTGTAGTTAAGCAGAACAATCTCAAGAAGGTAAATTATAACTCCAAGTTGGTTAACAACACAGAGCGAAGAAGCTATCCATTCTAAGAAAACTCCGAAAGACAAGAATTCTAGGTGATATACCGGACTTTATTTACCTCTTGTTGAATTGCCTCAGATTAAAATGATACTTGAACATCACTGGATACTTTAGACCCAAGTTTTTCTTACCCTTGACGTAGAAGCTCTAATACCCACTGTTCAGATATTTCCAATGTCAGTACTGATATTTCTTTTTTTCTTTTTCTTTCCTTTCCAGGCATATAAATTTTTGCCAGTCCTGGAGATATTTGATAGGGAGCTCAAGGGAGACACGTGTGAATCCTTTGCCTCCTCAATAGACGCTGCCTCCTAAATAATTTCTTAGTCACGTAATCTTACTTAAGATGTACACTTGATGTCGTTGCAATTCCCACTCTTCTCTCGATGTCTTGAAGCAAAACGTGGCAAATTCATCACTTTCTATAATCTAGCGGTCGCCGATTTTTCTATTGACATGCTTACCATTTGCTTAATACAGCACGGAGCTAAAGGAGTGCTTCCTCTGTCGTCTTTCCACTATTACTCAATAGTCTGCTAACTCTCCATTATCTCCAGGTACTGATCATTTTGGAAGATTTTTAAGAAATTGTTAAATACTAAGAACTCTCAATTCTAAGAAAAGCCTGAGAAACAGGAATTCTATGCATTGTTAAAGATTGAAACTTATTAATATAATATAGATTATATTGCACAAACTTTCCCTTGCATTGTTGGTCATGAGTTATATATTGTTGATCCCTGAGTAGTGTTTGTGAATTGCGTGTTGATACAATTGTTGATACCTATTGTTGCACAAAGTTTTCCTTGCATTCTTGGTCATGAGATATTTCACATTAATATGCTTTGCCATAACCATGAATATCGATTTTTTTTATAAATAATTATTATTTTTTCGAAATATGAGGTACACAGTGACATTCCTCATGATTTGAAGGTCAAGTTTGCAAAATTTAATAAAGATCGAAACAACACTGTAGATTTGTATAAAATACAAACAAACCCACAAACATCCTTCTTTATATACACTGATTGGAAGAAAGTAATTGGACACCTCGCACAGTGCGTTTATTTGTTTTTATTGATAACATCTAATATCCTGTCGGCCCCCCTCTGCTGCAATCATGGCGGCCACTCTCCGGGGCATGCTTTCCACAAGGGTACGTAGACCCCCACAGGAATCTCCCGCCAAATATCCTGTACAGCCGTCCACAGTTCAGGTAGTGTTTTGGGGAGTGGGCTACTATCCCTCAACCGACGCTCGACTTCATCCCACAGATGTTCGATGAGATTCAGGTCGGGGCTCTGGGCTGGTCACTGCATGCGTTCAACATTATTATCGGCATACCATTGCAGGTTATGAGCTGCAACATGTGGCCTGGCATTGTCGTCTTGGTACAGGCATGGCTGTAGACCGTAGGTTTGCCAAAGGGTTGGGAGAACGGAATTGTCCAGGATGGTTGTGTAGTCCGTAACCCTCATAGTGCCTTCCACCTTCACTACCGGGCCTACGCCGTACAATTGTTTTTCGGGGACGTTTCCCAAAATTTTCTGATTTTTTGATGCAACTTCGCTGGGAATAAGATAAAACAACGAAACTCGGAGGGAAGCTTTGTGAGGATATTTCCAAAAAAACAATCTCTGGTTTCTTCGAATTCCCGTTTAGTGTTTTGCCATCTAGCTCCTATACAGAAATGCAGTGAGCTTCTAAATTGCGCACGAGTTTATAAAAGACGTATATAAAAAGGAAGCTTTGTTGGTTTTTGAAATTTGATTGGGGGGGGGGGGGAGAAATTTAAAAAAATCCCAAAATAGGCCTAATTTTGACTAACGCGCCGGTGAGCCCTACGTACGACTAAGATATTTGGACTAAGAATAGTTTAATTGGTTCCGATACACTTGGCCGTGAAGTTAGAGAGGAAATAGTCATGTTTTCCATAATTGGGAGCGTTTTCATATATTTACGGAAAATACGAATCGAGGTTTCAATATTTAGAGCACAATACCGGGTACTTCAGCTATTCTACATAAAAAAATCCTTTTTGATTCTTCAATATGAATTTTTACTATATTATTTCTATGCTTTGTTCATGTTTTTCATTTTTTCTGTATATTCACATTCAGATATTGAAAAAATTCCTCAAAAAAGAGCCCGAGAACAGCCCTTTTTGCATAAAAACATTTAGTTTCATATTTAGTTTTGACCGTGACACTTTATTATTATTGGTTAAAAGTTTCAGAGTTGATAACAATTTCTGATTGACTCAGAAGACAATGAAAATGAGCAAAGTAATTTTAAGGAAATTACTTGTGATTTCGACGGATATCTACTGCTAGCAGAAGACCTTTTTTTTCAATTAGAGCGCATTTTAAAAAGTTATACCATTATCCTAGACTTCAACATACCAAATTAGTAAAAAGGCAACATTACGTGCTGTAAGATTTTGGGTGAAAACAAAATTACACTGCCCCTTTAAACTATAGTTTTCCCCCTAGTATAATCCTAGGTAAAATAACCAAATTGCGAATTTGATTTTCAAAACGTACAAATGCAAATATCAGTTGGTTGCAATCTACGCAAATAGACGGTACTCTTTCAATGAATAAGGGCCGTACAAATGAAAACGAAAATTATTTATTTTATCCAAAATGTATACAAGGAATTTAAAAATACTCTCCAAGAGCGTTAAGGCATTTATCCAACTGTGTAACAAGGCGTGTAATTTCTTTATGGAAGAAGTCTTTCGTGTGGAACCATTTAAAAACCTCTTCCTTCACTTCATCGTCCGATCGGCCTTGGTGGCGCAGCGGTTGCGTGATCGCCTCTGATGCCCGAGTACGCGGGTTCGATCCCGGCCGAGGACGACGAGGATTTTTCAGGGGAAAATCCTGAGATCACGCACTTCCTTCGGAAGGGAAGTAAAGCCGTTGGTCCCGTGTAGTCGTTTGCCGGCTGCACGTTAAAGAACCCTTGCGAGCCAAAATTTGCGGCCCCTATAACGCCGTCCTGAAATGACCATAACGGTTGAAAAGGACGTTAATACCAAACAAACCAAACCAAACCTTCATCGTCCGACTGAAACCTGCGGCCTTTCAGATATTTCTAGAGATCCCCAAACACGTGAAAGTCACATGGGGATCAGAGTTGCCAGCGGAAGTATTGCCGGAAATAGGTTTTTCCACTCAGGTCTGGGTTTTTTCCACTGAGCGACCTCTTCAGCCAAAATCCTGAATATTGCGTTATAGGAAGGGGAGGGAAGAACCCCAAACCGACACAAATGTAATATAAATGTGAAAACTTCAAGAGAATGACCTCAGAGAACATAGTTCATTTTAAAAATACAGTGGTTTTTTTTTTACTTCATGTACACAATTAATTTTTATATTATTAATTATTTATTAATGTATCTAAATTTATTATAAAGGCGTTTCATTTATTTTCTGGTTTGATATATTATACGAGTTTATGCGTTCAATACATTTAATTATAAATATTTCATTTAGAATAACCAACATTTATATGTTTATATTTAACATATTTCATCTTTTTACATATAAATAAGGGATGTTTATATATACATTATTTTTTTACATTTTTATACTTATGAATGGTTTTCTAAAGTGACTTTCCGAACTTGGGTTTATTTCTGTTTTTTTTTTTCCATCTGGGTTTTTTTCTGGGTTTTTCCCTGGGTTTTTTTCATCTAGGTTTTTTTTGGGGTTTTATTTTCTCAGCAGATGTCGCTGGGATAGAAAATAAAGCTAGATCTGGGTGGAAACTAGGCTTTTTCTATACAGGTTGGAAAGTCGCGTGACGTGACTAGGTTGGAAGTTTGGTCCAATTTTTTCTTTGCTCGCCAGATGGCGCAAAAGACAGTGTAAAAATCGTCCTATAGGATTGAGTGATCGGGCATCAGAGGCGATCACTCAACCGCTAAGCCACCGAGGCCGATGACAATAAATTGATAATAATTTATGTAAACGGATTTAATTATACATGTAACGTTATCCAACAAATCGACATTTAAATTATCATATAGATAATTCTAGTTCTCTAGTTGTAAGTTCATCCATTAATATAGTGAATAAGTATTTTATTTAAGGAAAATATAATGATAGCAGAGGACGGGAAATCGTTTCTCCCCCCCCCCCCCCCCCCCCCCCCCTTTTATTGAGACGCGAGGGGGAGAGAGAGAGAGAGAGAGAAACGTGGGGGGGGGGGGAGCGAACGAAAGTCACGTTGCAATGCTTAGAGGAGAGAGAGAAAGCGATTGAGAGCTGAAAAGAGGATGGTGAGGTGGCCAGCACTGTCACGCAATTTAAACTCTTATGAACGAATAATACCAATGCTTTTTTCTACTACATGTATTTCATGAGAGAAAAGTGGCTTGAAAATTAAATTCACGAACATTTCGCTGTCAACACACGATCCGAATATTTCTTATCCACGCTTTCCTCCTAACTGGATCACTTGGAGCTATAAAGAGTTTAATATTTGGATCATACATCTTATAACCCGTTTTGCAATTCGTTTTCATTTTTCACGGATTGTTGGAAACATAAACCTAAAAATACTTGAGAAAATACTTTAAAAAGTTCAGTCGGTAAGTTGAAAACTTATACTAATCCATACTGAGCGATAGAATTTTTCCCCCACTACAGTGTTCGCAGCGCCGCTCTGTCGGCCAGAGAAAAAAATGTCCAAAGCTCTTAACATGGGATTTTCCAACCTGTATAGAAAAAGCCTTGGTGGAAAAACCCAGGTCTGTCATCGCTGATGGGGATAAGTCAGGGATGTAAGGTGGCTGCTGCATTGCTTCCCAGTTGAACTCTTTAATGAGGTCTACCGTTGCTTTTGAGGTGTGTGGACGCGCGTTGTCATGGGGAAGAAGCACTGCTTCTGTAAGAAGTCCAGGACGCTTGCATTTGATGGCCGCACGCACTGCCTTCAATGTTTCCCCATATCGTGTTGCGTTAACTGTGGTGCCTTTTTCAAGAAAGTCCAGTAAAATCGGGCCTTTGCGATCAAAAAACACCATCAACATCATCATCCCCGTGCTGTTTGCGATTGCTTTTGATTTTTTCGGGGGTTTTGTTGTTTGGACGAAGCGATCACTCGCAGACCTTCGAAGCGCGAGCTGTCGTTCTTTCTTACGTGATGCAACACTTGTAACCTACTGTTCAATTTGCACGTGGGGTTTCGCAATTGTTGAAAACAAAACTTAGATCCTACACGTCGAGTATTTATTGTACATTTGGCTTCCAACCAAAAAGATTTGATTATATTTACAATTACCACGCTAATTACAATCACTTATTTGATTTCGATTATTTTAATAATTTTATCTTCAATTTTATCTAAAAAAAGAGTTCCTTTTACCTTTTTTTTTTCCTCACACACATTTTCGTTTTCATTTGTACGACCCTTATACTTTAGAATTTTAACATGAATATAACTTTTGTGACGATGTAATTATCTAATTTAATTTCCTAAAATTGTTAAAACTCAATGGCATTTTCTAAAGTCATAAATGTCATCGCATTCTGCAGTAACTGTGATAGTAGGTCATGCGTTCCAATTTATTAAAAGCATAGAGCCTTCTATTATGTAAAGTCCGCGTTTCTGTTAATACATTTTTACCAATTTCAGCAGAGAGGATTGCATTGCTTCCATTAATACGATTACAAAGTCTAATAAATCCTTTTGAAAAGTGAGTTCCCAATTTCATTTTCCCTTCCGAAACACCCGAATGGCACAAGTCATTTCTAATCCTATAATGTTAATGGGTTTCTAAAATCACGCCATTTGTGTTCGACACGAATTTCTTAATGAACAATGACTTAATGCACGAAGCCTTTTAGAATAAACATAAAAAACTCATAATTCATATTGGAACTTCAAAAGTTTAAAGTTACTACATGAATTTAGATTAAATACAACAACTCCATATATAAACTGTGTTTATTTTGCTGCAAATACACGTACTAAATTGGCCGTTTTCTCCAAAAAAGGAGGCCAGGGCCATGTTATGTAAAGTGATAAAGTAGGGTGAACTTGATCTTATAATTTTAAATATTTAAGACATTATAAATGCGTGATTTACACTAAGGTATATTTTAGTAGCGTCACGTTTCTTTTTCAGTAGTTGTTATACTAAAAACAGATTTTTTACAACATTAAACAGATAATCCTGTATCATTAAAGAAATTCAAGTCAAGTCTATGATAAATTTTCCTAAATGGGTAATAAATAAAATTAAAGGAGTTTAGAGTATGGAGAATTTTAATTAAGACTTTATCACATAGAAGTGGTGAAAAACCCAAATGGTTTGGTTTGGTTTGTTTGGTATTAACGTCCTTTTCAACTGCTATGGTCATTTCAGGACGGCGTTATAGGGGCCGCAAATTTTGCCTCGCAAAGGTTCTTTACCGTGCAGCCGGCAAACGACTACACGGGACCAACGGCTTTACTTTCCTTCCGAAGGAAGTGCGTGATCTCAGGATTTCCCCCTGAAAAATCCTCGTCGTCCTCGGCCGGGATCGAACCCGCGTATTCGGGCATCACGCAACCGCTGAGCCACCGAGGCCGATAAACCCAAATGGTCTACATAAAATTTTTTGATAAAGAGTCCGTGCATTTTATCAAAAAAAAAAAAAAAAGCAAACAGATCAAACAGTCTGAGCAGCTTCGTGGATTGAAGGAAGATAGTTTACCTGTGCCCCATGGTCTTATCCCAAAATCAGTTTGGATTTCCTTCATATCTTCAAGAATGGCAGAAAAAAATTCAAGACAACCGAAGCCTAAATATTTCTTCTATTATGCATAATCTTTCCATACTGAAAGTACTATTAAGATAAAGAGACACGAACTCATTTTTTATTAACACATACAACTATTAAAAAAATAGAATATTTTTCAAAAGCGCACTCTCACGGGAAATGGACGCTCAAGACATAGTTAATTATTGATAACAAGTTAAAACCACTATTATTATCTTTAACAGGAGACATTCCTGTTTTTAACTATGTTCTATATTTGCATGTATACATACGTTTCTATTTAGACGAAATGTGTTTAAAACTTTTATTCCTGAGACAGAAAAATAGTATATCCCTGACAAAAAATAGAATATTCGCTATCCCCCATTAAAATAAATAGAATAATTTAAAATGCTGTCGAATCAAAACATTAGTAATTTGCATAAAGTGACTATTTTTACAATCTTTTTCCCAATAATTTGTCAGTCTTCTAACAAAATGGGGCGAAAACAAGACTTCCAAGAAGTATCCAAACTGCAGTTATCGCATTGCACACAAGTGTTGACAAACAAGTGGATATCACCAAGAAAATGGGCTGTGAACAATCTACTGTGTCCAAAGTATTGAATAAGAAAAGCAATGGGTTCCTACTGACAACAAAAAAATCAAATGTGGCAGAAAACGTAGAACGACTTCTCGGCAAGAGAAGCAATGCGCAACATCACCAAAATTCATCGTTTCAAATCTGTGAATGAGCTCAATGCCGAATGGTCATAACCTAGAACAGTGGTATCTTCAAGAACTGCACTTCGAAGACTTCATGAGATGGCTTCTAATCAAGAACCCCCAGAAAAAAACTATTCCTGAACAGAAAAAATGAAAAGACGTCTAGAGTGGTGCAAAGAAACAGAGAACTGGACAGAGGAGGGTAGGTGCAAAGTTCTTTTCAGTGAGATTCGCCTTGTTATGTAGCGTTTGGCGACAGAGAGCCAAGAGTTTGGCATAAAATTAAAGAGGTATTCTTGAAAGAATGCATGAATAGTTTTGTTGAAAGTTTGATGTTAGTGTGATAATGTGGTGTTAAGTGGCAGCTGCTGGAGTTGGAGAGTTGGTGTTTATAACAGGACAATGAACTCAACTATATATTGCGAATTCTTTGAAGGTTTTATGCTACCCTCTTCCGAAACGTTGCTAAGCGATGATATGCTGTTCCAATCTGATTTAGCTTCTTGTCACTCATCCAGGCTAACAACGAAGTGACTCGAAGATCATGACATCCAGACTCTTCCATGGCCTGCAAATTCTCCTGACTTGAATGTCATAGAAAACTTTTATTTATTTATTTATTTATTTAAGAATAAAGGGTTAGAATATACATCAAAGTACAACAGAGATCCGAATGGTCCATATGGACCGACATGTTAGATCTCTGAAGACTCATAAAGATACTAAGAAACAAAAAAACGTGTTAGTACAATCTTAATGAGCAAAAAAAAAACAAAAACATACAGATGGATCGACTGGGCAGATGACAAACAAAAATACTACAGATAATCAGTGGCCCCAAAATAAATCTGGATGTTTCTTCCACGCAGAGTGATTCGGCCTCCGCACAGTAACTCAATCACTCATAATAACTACTTAATAGGGTGTGTCTAACATCCTAAAATTCAATAAACATCCTACGTTACCAGAATACAAACGTCACTAAGTAAAAACATTGTGGCGCAGCGTATGCAAAGACAGTTAACTGTGCTCCAAAAACTTCATACAACAGGTTGCGTGGGAGGGAGGCTCTACCTACCCCAGTGATAGCTGATCAAAGGCAGACGACCCTCCCTTGTATATTAATACATAAAAAGCAATAAATTTTTAACCTTTTGCGAAACAACGAATACGATGTTATGGAGCGGAGTTCTTGGGGTAATTGCGCCCAATTTTTTATGAAAAAAGGTGTACGACAGACAAATCCAGCTACTACTCAAGAACTAAAAAATAGTCTTAAAAAGAATCTGATGACAAATAAGTAATGAACAATGCCATAACCTAGTGGTCTTCATGCCCCGACGTATTAAAGCAGTGATCAAGGCAAAAAGTGGGCCCACGAAATATTAATGTTTCATTATAAAGTGTTAAATTATTATTTTGATTATTGTACTAATATCCAGTGGATATTTTGTACCCGAATTCCAGATAATAAATGGGATTACTCTATTTTTTTGTCAGGGAATAGCGGATATTCTAATTTTCTGTCGCAAGGATGAAAGTTTTAAACAAGTATACTTGCAAATCCGAAACTTAGTTAAAAGCAGGAATGTGTGCTATTAAAGATAAGAACATTAGTTTAAACTTGTTATCAATAATTAACTATTTCTTGAGCGCCCATTTTCCATGAGGGCGCGCGTTTGAAAAATATTCTATTTTTTGGCGAATAGTTGTAGCATATCATCGTAAAGCTTGCCACCCAGGTCGTTTGAACATGCATCAGCGCCTTATGATCAGCAAATAAATTCATTTTACTCAGTGATATTCCTTATTTACGAACACTTCAAAACCATCTTCTTTGAGAGCATTTTTTTTATAAAACAAACTAGTAGATTTTATTAACCATAGAAGAATAACTGTTTCCTTTGTATTTCTTAAAATGCTAATTTGGCTTTTTCGTGTTTTAATTATGTTGCTTTTGCTTATTTAACATTCTTTTGAAAAATGAACTTCCTGTGTAAAATATAAGGACAACGAGAACTTAAAAAACAGCTAACATCAAGGATAATATATGAGATTTAACCGAAAAGGATTTCCAAATAATTTGTTACTTCTGAACAAAAATTGATTTGAAACTCTGAGCTCTCATCGTTAATCTCGTTCCTACTTCGACGTCATTTGAAAATTATGATCGTGCGAGTGGATCATAATTCGATCATTAGGGCGAACAGCACGCCATTAAGACCCATTGTCATAGTCTAATACCTTCAGTGAGGCTCGGTGTCCGTCGCTTGGATTTCCTTTGTATTGTTTTGCCTTCAATAGGTGGAAGTTGGAACTCTGGGATTTATGTAGAGAGGGGGGAAAACTGTAAAGAGCATCTTAACAATTATGCGCTAATTGTGTTATGCAACAACTTTGGCGTCATTTTTAATTAACTAGTGGCTAACTGTCAAGTAAATTTTCCTGCGCATATTACAAGGATATGTCCAACTTTAACTGCTAAATTCAGATAGGGCATGTTTAACATTTGAACTTTTAATGCAAATATGTTTTCTAGGAACTTTAATGTGTTTTTGAAACAATCCTTAGAACATTCTAAAATTAGCCGTTGCCATATAAGCCGTTTATGTTTTGTTTTTAATGAGAAATAAAAATATTACGCCCTTGTATGCATTACTTCTTATTATTACCCTTACTTTTACTTCTTAAACGTAAAGATCTTTAAGAGGGGGGAATTGGTTACTTAAGCCTGATATAGCCAGTGTAGCAACATTTCTACTGAAAATTCAGGTATACGTTCACTCTATTAATTCTAAAATATGACCAATTTTTAAGATGCAGCATTATATGCATTTTATGATCTTTACGGAAAATGTGTACTTGTCGTACGGTTTTCATGAGACCTTTATTGAAATCAGGTCCTTGATTTAAACTTTGATCATGTTTTGCACCTCTCTTTAATAAAAATGAACAATTAAGCGGTTACTGATTTTAATAAGAATAATTAAACAAAGAGCTGATTTCTTCATACAAAAACAAACATTTTAAATAAAATAGTTTTTTGCAATTCAATTTATATAAATGCCAAGGCTTATTTATTTCCTTTTTTTCGTTAAATCTGAAGAACATGAACAAGATTAAACTGAGTATAAACAAGATTAAACAGAGTATGAAAAAACGACTTAAATGAAACTTTCACTATCGCCTGGCTATATCAGTCCATATCTTGAAAACTACTGAATCGATTTTGATGAAACTTTGATTTATCCCTAAGTTGAAAGATACTTAATCCAATAAAAAGAGAATTATTGCAATTCGATATCTAGTTTCTGAGAAATACGTGGACAAACATACATACATCCATCCATCCATACATACCTGTATATACACAAGCTTATGAAATTTAACATACTTGTTTAGAAGCCCACACAGACTAACATATATGAATATTGTTGGAATTGCACAATATTCATATATGTTAGTCTATGTGGGCTTCTAAACAAGTATGCCAAATTTCATTAGTGTGCGTATGTATGGATGTATGGATGTATGTATGTATTGTTGCGTGCATTTTTTTTTATATATGCACTTTAATTCCTAAAAAATATTTTTTTCGGCTCCCTTTGGGGCTTTTCGCGTCGTCGTTTCCTTATTTCTGGAAAATATGCTTTTATTTTCCTCACCTCCCAACCTGGCCAGGTTATTAATATTAGACTTATTTAGAAATATTATGCAAGGAATGACATGCCTTAATGTACGAACGACTATACATCGATCAGTATTTTTTTTTCTATGGAATTTCAATGGTGAATTCATTTTTAGTACTTTGGAATTTTAAGTCATGAAGTAGTAGGATACTTCAGATTGCTAAGAACAAGATTTTACTTATTTCTATGTTCCACGGGTATTTTTTTTCCTTTTAGGTCAATTACTAGATTAAGCCCGTCGTTTTGTAAGCTATTATAATTTCTATATTTTTTTGAAGTTATTAATTCAATTCGTCCCTGCGCTTTGATATTTTTAATAATAATAATAATAATAAGATTTTTATTATTCTTAAGATTTAAGTTAAAAATATTTTCCTCCTGAGGTTTTAATCGTTTTAATGAATTGTTTTAATCTAACGATTTCGTTTTTACGAGTTTCACCTCATTGTTGGACACATAATTTCTTTGTCATGTGGGGTTGCTGTTTTAGAGCGGTTCGTTCGCTCACTTTCTTGAAGCTCGTGTCTTTGCTAGGCCGCGTGAACTTAACGAGTTTTGAAGGTTCCGGCTTTAAAAATTTTTAGAGTGAGTAGTTGTGGATCATCAGCCCATACAGATGGTCGAAAAATAGCATCGCTCCCGAACTGACAACCCAAGCACGTTGAGATGACAAACAGAATTTCTCCTCAGTCCGCAAATCAGGATTGGGACTTGTACTACCAGGAGCCGTGATGCCTTTAATTCCGATGACAACATAGAATTATGCGTTTTGCGTTGCTACGTTTCCTTGCGTTGTCGATAATACATTTGATGACGTTTCTACCAGAACTAGAAGTGGTTACCTTTCAAAATCATTGACGTTCTTGATTCGAAGAAAGCAATGGAGCGGGGATGCCCCTCGTTGTTTTGCGATGTCGTTCTTCGATATTGTGAGTAACTGTTAACAGTAACCATTCCTTATATTATTCCCGTTCGTTGTACTCTTCATCTAGTGGATCATATTTTCCCGTTTTCGGAAGATTTTTTGCCTTGATGATGATCAACATGTTTACTATTTCCCTTGCTGGTCGTATCTTAGTACAGTTACTTCATAATCAGTTTCCCACTTCAACGGACGTTTTCAGCTTCGTCTCCATCGTAGATGTTTCCGGCAGCCCAAGTATTGAATTGTTAAGAATTCATTCGTGTTTTCTTTCGACTTGCGTTCTGACTATGTTCCATTCAGAATTGATTTCTAAGATGGCTTTACCAGATTGTTGACATTCCTTTTTTATGAAATTTATACCTTTGCCAATGAATTTTCCTTTAATTTTGTAATTTTGTTTTTCTGTTGGTGGCCTGACTTGTTAATTTGAAGTTTACCTTTTCTTTTCTGTTGTTGTTTTTTTTTTATTTTAATTTTTTGTTATTCAGCTGCTTCCTCAAGAGCCTCTGTTATTCGTGGTGCTGTTCCGTTCATATGTACAAGATTCGTCTACTGTCGATATCTTTTATTTTTTTTGTTGAACCTGTTCTTTCGTTAATAATATTTTTTAAGTATTTTTGTGAACATCCTTATGCTTAGGTGGGGTTTCTCCCGGAGGTTTTCGAAGATTTTGTTATTTTTTTTTTTAATTTTTTTGTTAATTTTTGCCTTTTGTTGCTTTCTTTTAATTTGTGTTTTTCCTTAGTTCTCCCGTTTTCAGTTTCGCAGTGGCTACGTACAGTGCAACCTTGTACGCCTTCCGTTCAATGCAAAGGAAGTGGCAAGCTGTACCGCCATCTGCCGACAGAATCAAAACAGTATTGTATGGATTCCGACATTAGAGGGCGTGTTTTGGCTAGCTGTTGTTATAGCAACCACACAATTGGCATGTCACGGTCGTGTGGATTTCAGATTTTCTTTTTTTCTGCTTTATGGATGATTAGCCATTGTCGAAAGGAACCATGCCTTAAAGGTAAGCCAGCATTTTTTGAGCGTTCTAGTGTTGGGTTAGGTTAACTGAGGTTAACTTAGGTTTAACCATAAAATGAGGTCCCGTAACTTTCTGGCAGCCATTTCTGTGACCACTAAAATATACGGATCATTAGCCTCCTGTAACCGGCCGAGGGGAAACCAACTGCCCCCTGTAACCAAATATGTTGGGGGTATGTTTATAATTCGGGGTCGCCGTGAGCGAAGCGTTAGCGTCCACGTAGTAGTATTGTAGAAGTGGCGGATAGTATTGCGTCGTGGTCAGATAGTTCAATTTAACCAGATAGGGAAGATGGTAAAGTTTTTCCCAATTGACAATATTCATTCTATCCCATATTAGCTGCTTGAAGCTAAGATAAAATTGTTTAAAACGTTGCATTTTTCCACTAAGCGATGGGAATCTGCCATATTGCTTGTTTCGAAATTAGAGAAAGTTTGGAATCTGAAACTGTTGGTAGATGGCGGTATAGCTAGCCACTTCCTTTGTATTGAACGGAAGGCGTACAAGGTTGCACTGTACGTAGCCACTGCCTTTCAGTTTTTTATTGTTTTTTTCACTTTATTAAGTACCGAAAGGTGCTTTATGCTATCAGTGTGGGGAAACGTGTCTGTCTGTCTGTCTGTCTGGAATGATGTGTCATAAATGAATACAAGGTAAAATTAATGATAATCCAAATTTGTTCATAGGTACTTGGTTTAATGGTATCATTATGTTCAATTAAAACTTACAATGTTAACATAGGGCAGTTAAAATTATGGTTCCGCTAATGTTTTAGTTTAACTTTTCGGTACTTGGTTATGTCATTCCTTAATGGTTTATTATTTTTCTAAAGAACTGATTGTTTAATTTTCGCTTTCTTTTTTTTGAGTTTTTCTTTCTCAAGCAAGTCATCCAAAATTAATGTTGCAACAATTAAAATGCCCGTCTGTAAGGTACCACTAGTTCTTCATAAAGATGGTATTAGCATTTATATAATTTGGTTTGTCAATTAATAAGAATTGGTCTTGCTAGTAGGCATTTAATTTGTTCGGGATTTGTCATATCAAAAAATATTTTTTATACTTAATAACTTTTTAAATTTTTTTTTTATTTCCAAATAATAGTTTTTACTTCATAGTCTTGCAGCTGCTAGAGTTTTTGTACAATTAATTTTACCGTTGGATGTCCGGGGCTATTCGTCTGCTCTCCGAGGTAGAAAAACTTCAATTCATCCCGACGGGTCTTTCTCCAGCTTTCGCTGTCTTCTTTTAGACCGTTGTCTACGAACCAAAGCATCTACTCGTCATTGTTCCAGCTAGCTCTTCTAGCATCTGCTCGTCATTCTGTATTTTTACTTTTGTGATTATTTCTTGTTGCTTTTGGTTTTCCTTGCAATAAAATAAATATTTTTATTTGGAATACTATTTGATTTAATTGCGGGGAAAAGTATTTAAACCTTTTAATTATTCACCACAATTATCTTTTCGCTTAATTTTCTTTCTGATTTAATTGGGAAGTTAAAAATTAGCACAACGGTTTGTTTCTCTTTTTTTTTTTTGACGTTTCAACCACTCGCTGGGATTTGGTGGGAACCTCAATTTCTGCACGTTAAGGGAAGAAATTTTAATCTTTAATAATTATCAATTATTTTTTTTTTAGCTCGGGAATTTTTGTGTTCAGCAAAGGTGGGGTTTTTTTTCTTTTTGCTTTGCTGGTGGCTGAACGTACCGGAAAGAAGTTTCCTTTTCTGCACGTTACAGTAAGTATGTATGTATGTATGTATGTATGTATGTATGTATGTATGTATGTATTGTAGCGCCAAAAACGAATTTTGACGTAATTGTAAACTGACAAAAGAAATGTGAAATTAATTTATTAAGTTTTTCCCCATTTTTCGTTTTCTTCTTCTTCTTCTTCTTCTTCTTCACAGCCTTCACCTCCTAGAGATACGGAGGCTAGCTGATGGATATCACAGGTGAGGTAAATTAGTTAGTGTCCATGACTATCAGGAGCGCAGAGGTCCTAGAATCCTCCCCAATAATCCAGAACCGCACAAAAAACACATTAACAGCCTGATAACGGAGCGCTTTTGAGTATGGTTCATAGGTGAAGCCAGTAGAAGTGTTTGCAGCGACACCGCTAAGTTTCGGCTAGTAAGGCCTTGAGTAAGGGGCGCCCTCTGGCGTTGGAAAAGACGACAAAACAAAAGCACATGTTCCACTGATTCACGAGCACCGCACAGACACAAGTCAGACGCAGAAATATTTATCTTGTGGAGGAACGAGTTGAAAGGTACGTGCCCACTTCTAAGTCGGAATAACACGGACCTTTGGAGAGATGATAACCATTTAGGAGTTGCTTTTCTCACATCCCCAGCGTTTGAGAATAGCGCTTTGTAGTGGGATCCTTTAGATTCAGCCGCCCAAAGTTCGTTCCAGAGCACCACAGACTTCAGTCGAACGAGGGAGAGTAGAGAAGCAGGGTCAACTCGCGCTGGTTTTTGAGACTTTTCCCCAACCTGGCCCAGTTAGCTAATTTATCTGCAAGGTCATTTCCATATATATCTTTGTGGCTAGGGACCCAGAGGAAATTTACGCGGAAGCCATACGAGAACAGTTCTTGAATTAGGGCTATCAGATAGCCGAGTAGGCCTCTGAAGAACCATTTGCATTTATCGAAGGCACCTTGGATGGAAGAGAGAGCACTTCTAGAATCCGATATAACTAAATAGTTTGCAGGAGGTTGGGAGGAAATCGCCACAAGAGCTTTATGGATGGAAATAAGCTCAAGCTGGAAAGAACTGGTAGCTGATGAGATTTTTTGTGCAGTAATTACTCCTCCTCTCCTAAAGACACCAATTCCCCCGATAGGATCACATGGAGCTAGAGAAGCGTCCGTAAAATATCTAGTGTACTCCGAGAAGGAGTCCTGCAGGAACGAGTTAAAAAGACCGTTGCGCATAGACGGAGAAGGAGCCTGGCTGACCCACTCGGGGGAAAAGTAAACAAGATTGCCGGGCGGAGAAGGCCAGAGGTATTCTAGAATAGTGATCTCACACATATGCACATTAGCACAGTCGAATATGTCTAGTAAATTAGTAGCCAAGACTCGCAGACGATTGGACCGCAGAAGAGCGACACAGTTTGTTTGGAAGGAGACACTGCCATCAAACCGCTGGGATGCTTGACAAAAGGAGTAGAACTGGCTGACAGCTTTAGCTTCCCATCTATGTGGGGGAGGGAGAACACCCGCCTCTAGATAAAGCACTGGACAAGGAGAAGAGCGGGGGGGCTCTTAAGCAAGACCTCAGGATTTTCCTCTCCTCCCTGACCAATGGTTCAATGACGGAGCTTTTAGTTAACAAGAGAATAAAGGCATAAATGTCAGGAGATCTGATGACAGAGCTGATAAGAGTAGACGTTTCGCTCCAAGGTGGGCCCCATCTTGATTTCACCACCAACCTAGCCCGAGCCAAGTTCTTTGTAATACTAGATTTAAGTGAAGAAACAAAAGAACGCCAGCTTAGCTTATCATCAATAGAAACACCCAGAAATTTGTGAATCCGTCGAATAGGAAGCTTAGAGCCCTGTAAATAGACTGAGAGGGAGGGAGGAGGCCCTCCTTTTGGAATACATACCACCACTGATTTATCAGGCGAAAAAGAGACACCATTAGATCGACCCCAATCAGAAATAAGATCACAGGATTCTTGGAGCTTGGCTCGAATCTCCGGAACAGTTTTTGCTGAGACCCAGAGGGCCATGTCGTCTGCAAATATGCTTCTACCAACTTCCGCCGAGACGTTGAAAAAAGCATCAGCAGCGAAGATATTAAAAAGTGTGGGGCTAAGAATAGAACCCTGAGGAAGACCATGACACTGTTCTGTCCACACAGTCCCACCAGGGTACTTTATTCCCACTCGCCTTTTTTTTAGAAATGACATGATCCAAATAACAAGCGTCCTCGGGGTGTGAATGCTAACTAGTTTATTGTAGAGGACTTCCAGCGGAACCGAATCGAAAGCCTTACTAATGTCCAGAAAGATAATTCCAATATGTTCTCCACTCTCCCGTGCCAAGAAGATGTCGTCAACTAACTTGATTACAGAGTGGATGTAGCTACGGCCCTTTTGGAAGCCAAGACTATATTCTGTAAGGGCAGCATTTACCTCAAGGAAGTGCTGAAGCCTACTATTGACTAGTCGTTCTAAGATTTTAATAAGGCACGAGGTCAGAGCGATTGGTCTGTAACTAGAGGGAGCTGATGGAGGTTTGCTGGGTTTCAGGACTAGATGAATGATGGAAGTCTTCCAGCTAGATGGAATAATACCTGAAGTCCAAGAGGCGTTGAACGCTTTCAAGAGGAGAAAGAGCTGACCATCCCCTAATTGCTTGAAGGTGGAATTTAACAAACCATCCGGTCCTGGGGCCGAGAATTTGGACCTAAGAGCCGCTTTTAAAGAAGCTTCAGAAAACAACTGCTCCCATGGTAAGAGGTGAGTTGCGGAGAGATAGTAGCTAGGCAAAGGCTTTGGCCAAGGTAGAAGTACTTCCGGCTTTGAGCCTACAGCAAGACGTAAAATTGCTGATGCAGAAGCCTTAGGATCTAGTAAGGAACCTCCACTGTGAATCAGTGGGGGATAGGAGGAGGGGCGCTTTTGAAACACTCTCAAGACTCTCCAGACATTGTTCTCCGAATTGCAGGTAATTGATGACTTCCAATACGCCCGCCGAGATTTTTTAAGAAGTCGCTTACACTTCGCCTTCACTTTCTTTAAAGCCAGCCAACATACCAAACACCGACACTTAAGGAATTCCCTCCTTGCTTTATTTCGGAGCCAAGTGGCTTCCTCGCAGTCAGGAGACCACCAGCACGGCCTAATGGGAAGTGAAGACTTTGGACGCTTACTTTTAAGCAATCGCGCTTGATATATTTGCAGAAGGTTTTGGATGTCCAAGTGTCCAAGCTGGCTCAAATCTGGAGAAGAGAAAGCCTCATTGGGCACAGCCGACCGCCGGGAAGAGCAGGAGGAGACTTTTAGAAGACAAGATGGAGATGATGAGCTTGCAACACGGGAATTTAAAAAGATTCGAAAGCGAAGAGGTTGATGGTCACTTCCAAACGAACCTGGGATAGTTTCCAAGTGAGTCTGAAAGGGAAAATTCGGAGAAGTTATGGCAAGGTCCAGATTTGAAGAAGACCAGGGCAACCTGGCCGATTGATAGGTATGATCTGCTGTGTAATGCACAGTGAGGTTTTTACTAATTAGAATTTCTTCCAAATAATTGCCATTGGGGTTGTATCCATCACAGCCCCATAGCGGGCTCTTGGCGTTGAAATCCCCAATGGCAATGAAAGGGGGATCTAGCAAGTCCATTAAGGCTGACCAACGCTCTCTCTTTAAATAACCTGGCACATATATACAGTAAATATGAATCCATGTACCCTGGAGATAAACCACTAAGTCAATGATTGCCACCTCTTCAAGATGTTTTGAATAATTAGTGAAGTGGGGAATTCGGTGATCAATGGAGACTAAATTGCCTCCTCCGTATTTTTCTCTACTATTTGTGTATGTTTGCGATCGGGGAAAAACAATAGACCTGTCCGGGTGTAAGAAAGTTTCACACAATGCAAATATTTGGGCTTTTTGTCTAAGTAGAATAGCGTCCTCCCAATTGGCTATCAGGCCCCTGACGTTCCAGTGGAGGACATCAAGGTGCTTACTGGGTGATGATGCCATCATGAGGTAGGGGGGAGAGCATATCTCTCCACCATCCGGAAACATCAGTTAACCACCTGGGGGAGTGGGCCGAGTGGGAAGCCATAATTTGAAATACGTCCCCAATACATTTAAGGCTGTCCTGAGCAGCAGGCAGGTCCGCTAATGTCGAAATAAATCGTTTTAGGCAGTTGCCCACAAGCTGATCCACCGTATGGTTGCCTAGACCAGTCAGTTTGGAACTATCACAGGTTAAGGAGTCATTATTAACTTGAAAAGAGTTTCCAACTCCCTGAGGTCCCTCTGGGAAGGGAGACAACTGAGACCAGGGTATCTGGGAGAGAAGGTAGTCATAACGAGGTGAATTAGCATTCTGGGACGAGATATTTTGAGCGTTTTGAGGCGAGACGTTTTGAATATTTTGAGACAGGACATTTTGGGATGGAGGGTCACTGGGCGACGGAGACGGAAGAATAGGAGAGTGATATGAAAAGATTGGTGAGAGACTATCTCGGCCACATGTCGAGCAGGTAACGCCTGAGAGGGTATTGCAATTGATCATGTCGTTGTTTAGAGCCAGGGGATCAGCCGCATTAGGTGATTGCGAGGGGGTAAATCCTGCTCGGGAACACTGGCGGGGTGGATAGCTCAGGTTTTTTGGAGTCGAGTTCACATTGGTTACGGCAGCGAAGGACCTATGATTTGGGGCATCACTACCTAATTCCATGTCCGTGAGTCGTTTTGCCTCATAGTAAGAGACATATAGATCTATCATTTTAGTGCGGATGAGAGCCTCATATCTAAATTTACTACACCCCCTGTAGTAAGAAGAGTGATTGCCACTACAGTTGCCACAGAGGAATGGAGAAGTACAATCGTTCCTGGTATGATCTGGGGACAAGCACTTAGAACAGGTCGGGGGGCCATTACATCTAGCTTTCGTGTGTCCAAGCTTATGGCAGACTATGCATTGCATAGGCCTGGGAGGAGGACGAGTGACGGGAAACGACTCATGCTCGAACTTAATTCTTTCAGGCAGATTGGGGGAGTTGAAGTACAGGAGAACCTTCCCGTAGCGAGCACCGTCATATGAGGGGCTAAAGTGTTTGATGTCAGTGATGATGTCACCCTTGTCAGCATGGGCTTGGAGGTCTTCCAGGGTAACAGACCGCCGTATCCCATAGACAAAACCCACAGAAGAGGTCAAAAACTTCGGGACTTCAAAATGCAAGGTAAAAAGGCCAATGTCGGAAAATTTCAGACAAGAAAGGGCCTGGGTCTTAGAGGAAAACTTAATGAGAAATTTTCCCGAGCTTAATTTAGATACCGTGGGAGAGGAACCGATGAGAGAAGCAAGAGTTTTGCGAAGGAGGCCCGGGGAAATGAATTCGTCAGGGTCGTTGCTAGCTTCTCCAGGACGCTGTCGCAGGTTAGAGGAGGGCATCTTTCCACTAGAGCAAGATACTGATACAATTATTCACGGGCGGGCAGCCAACTCGAGCTGGGATTGGAGCTCACTCCGTAGGGATTCTTAGTCTTGAGAGATTTGCATGGGTTGGACATCTTCGGATGGACTCAGCACCTTTGGATGATCCGGCGTAGTCCCAGGAGGAGAAAGAGATCCAGCAGGCTTAGATTTTGATAGGTGACTTATATTTTCAGAGACATCTTCTTGATTAGAAAGATCATTAGACGAGCCTTTTTTGTTTATAGTATTTTTCTTGTTTTTTTTCTTATGCTTTTTAGTAGTATACAGAGGGGAAGAAAGATTTTCAGCAGAATTCCCAGCCGAACCATAGGATTTAGATATATGGTCATTACACTTCCCCGACGAGGAGGAGTCGATTTTAAGTTTTTTGCATCTCTCCGCCCTATCTACGGAGAATGATCGTCGGCCGCGGAGGGGGGCCGAAGGGTCCCCCATCCCGGCAGCGGCTGCACAATAAGCCGCAGCGGCGTCAGTACACAATCGAACAGCAGCAGTAAAGAATCAGAAGTAAAGAAAAAGGAAGGTAGGCAAGCGAAAACTCTATTTTCTTTTATTTTAGTAGACTTTAGGTATTAAGATTACTGTTAAATGACTAATAGAATTACTGATAGAAAAAATTTGCTTCTATTAGCTGAGAGAATAAGGAGGGAACTTGGAAAATGCCTACTTTACTCCATCAGCCGCCATTTCCAATTCCTTTATTCCATTTTTCGTCTAAGAAAAGATAAAAGGTCGATGATTGTGATAAGAGTCCCGCAACGATTGCGTTTGAAAAGAATGGGATGCAAATAAACTGTTTGAATGGGATTTAAGTAATAAGAAAAAGTATTTATTTAGGCAGAACATACAGTTCAAATATAATGTGTACAGAATATTTAATTTATATATATTTTTTCGATTCAAGGTAACTTTGTCATTGTTATCGTCGAGTAGAAACATCTTACCCAGGAGACATTGTTAAGCGCGCGTCATCGATAACAATGATAGGGAAGACTTTAGAAAATTTTGGAATCAGTTTGGGAGAAAATTTTGTAATTCTTCGTGGAGTAGTGGATAAAAACGGAGTTGTTGTCGGCTCAGGGGAATGAAGTGTGGCTTTCGGAATTCCGCGAGGCTACCGCTGTGGATCCGTGTCCAGGATGATTAGTCATCATCGTGATGTCCAGGAAAACCTTAAAAGATGATCAAAGCATTCGAGTCGACGAGCTGCAGCAATTAAGAGTTAGATGTCAGAGAAAATTTTTCCTGGAAATCAAAGCTTAAACACCGCATTCTTCTGGTACGGGGCAATTATTGAAGGCCATGTTTACAGAGTCCTACCGGAGGCAATCTTTGTTTTTTTGTTTCTTATACAGGGAAAACCATATTAACGCTGAGAGATACTGTCCGGTATGCGGCTGAAGGAATCGTTTCGATGAGGGAGAATACGGATGGCTCGAAGAGTTCTACGTTGCCCGGCTTTAGCCATATCGCAAGATCCAGTTGGTAGCCATGAATGGAATGTAGCCAGCGGATAGAAAATTGAAGCAGGGAGGTATCCCGTAGTTTAAGATCGGCGTTCCCCTACTAACACAATTAATAATCCCGTCGTTAGGACCATTTTCCTTCCCCCTCCCCCCCTTCTACTTACCTTTCCCCGTCGGTCAGACCGTGAGACCTGGATACACTCCTAAAAAAAAAAAGGAAAGAAATATGTAAGAGGAAGAAAGCTTATCCGGATCGACTAAACATTAAAAGTAAATAAAAAAAATAAGATTATCCACTCCCTTTTTAAACTATTTTTTTCTGAGCGTGGCCAAAGTGAAGTAAATAAGAGAAATTAAGCTAAAGTAGTTGGACTTACCTGAAATTAAGACGTAGAACTGTTTTTTTGAAGTCAAAACCCTCGGAAGCATCTTGCGTTCTTTTCTTGTTTTCAAAAGGAAACTCGTACTTTGTAATTTACAAGATTTCCCGACTTAAAGAAAAACATGGCACCAAAGTTAACAGAAATTCTGATTAGTGGGATGGCGAAGCGGCGTTAGTTACAGAACAGATAATTTTTATTAAGAAGTTTTATTTTTTTTCGTTGGCTGCTGGCGAAATATGGCAATCAGGGACAATAGGTTTAAGTGAGAATTATATAATAGATTCTTTTAGCTCCCAGTTCCTTTTAACGGCATTGCAACCAAACGCTAATTTGGCGTTACAGTATGTATGTATGTATGTATGTTTGCCCACGTATTTCTCAAACTAGAAATCGAATTGCAATAATTCTTTTTTTATTGGCTTCAGTATCTTTCAACTTAGGGAACAGTTCACGTTTCATTAAAATCGGTTTAGTAGTTTTCAAGATACGGTCTGATATAGCTAGACGATAGTGAAAGTTTCATCAAAGTCGGGTTCTTTTTTATACTGTTTAATCTTGTTCCAAGATAATGTCAAATCCATCTTTTAACAATTAGCTCTATTTGCCTAACCATGACCTTTATTATTACAGACATGTTTTACTGAATAATTTTAAAGTCGGTTAAAAAACCGACTTTGATGAAACTTTCACTATCGCCTAACTATATCAGTCCATATCTTGAAAACTACTAAACCAATTTTGGACTAAACTACTAAACTTGGACTGTTCCCTAATTTGAAAGATACTTAATCCAATAAAAAAAGAATTATTGTAATTCAATTTCTGGTTTCTGAGAAATACGTGGACAAACAAACATACATACTGTTACGTGTCATTATTATTTGGTCTCTGAGATCAAATGAAATTGCAGTCAAATGTTTTAAACGTACTCTCCGCCCCTTCTCTCTTTAACGTTCACTCCCTTCTCAAGTGAGTGGTTTAGCAGCGTCTTTCTATTAGTCTCCTGGTCCTCTCATCTGTGGATAACTCTAATGTTTCAAGAGCTTATTTGCCCTCGACCACTAAGGCAGGCAAGCCACGCCAACACATGAAATGGACCAATGACATAAACTGTTTTATCATGCGAGTCTACTACGCAGTCACTAAATTGGAAACTGACACTACAGCTTACAGACAACGGTTATATAACGTTTTCAAAGAGACATATCCTCACATCACAGTCACTGAACAACGCATTGCAGATCAGCGTCGCCCAATTGTTATGAACAATTTAATACCCTTACCCACGTTACAGAAAATAAAGCAAGAAGTTGCACAACAGCTACAAGAACACGAGCCATCTACACAAACCGACACTCAACACACAGAATCAAACACTAACATTGACATCACTAATGAGCTTGTAGAACACACACTCAACAATGAACTTCACCATGATATTCATCCACAACAAAACATGAATACCAAAGAACAGATCCCACACAAAGACCAGGTATACCTAAAATAAACATAAACAGCAAAACAGGGGAAATTTTATCTTACATGAACACATATATCTTACCACAGTACATTGAAGAAAATCTATCTTTAGAATATATACACCTACTTATTTATGCCGGCCAGGTGGCCGAGAGGGCTAGGGCGTAGGCTTTCTAGTTCTCGAATCCGCCTGGCTGCGGGTTCGAATCCCGCCGTGGGCATGGATGTTTGTGTTTGTCCCGGGCTGCGTACTGTTATAACTTGTGTAAAAGGCGCAAAATGACCTTTGTAGTCGACGCCAAAATTTCTAGAACCCCCCCCCTACTTATTTACATTGGGGCTCTTACAGTTATATCCACACTGGGTAGGAAACCAATCCATAAAAACACACAAAAATCATACACCCAACAGAAACCTAAATGGCAAAATCGGATTGAGTCTGAGATTGACGAAATCCGCAAGCAGTTAGGTAGACTTACACAGTACACTAAAAACAACACTTCATCAAAGCAGAACAAACGCCTCAGACAATTATTTAAGAAGATTAAAACACACACGAGACATGAGCAGCACAATCAACACATTACAGAATATATGGACACATTAAAACAAAAGTTAGCTGCAAAAACACAACGCCTGAAGAGATACAAAACATGCACTCAGCGCAAACAGCAGAACAAGTTATTCGCAAACAATGAGAAGACATTCTATAAGCAGTTAAACAAAGATTATACACAGACACAAAACACTGGTCTGCCAACACAAACAGCACTCCAACATTATTGGTCGTCTCTTTGGTCTGTCTCAGTTGAACATAATAGGGAAGCTAGCTGGATCAGGGAAGAGGAGCAATTAGCATCCACACTATCAAACATGCCTTATACTGACATAACAGCAGATGAACTCTCACAAGTCATTAAACGTACTCACAATTGGAAGTCTCCAGGTATAGATAGCATTCAGAACTTCTGGTATAAGCGCTTCACCTGTTTGCATCTGGCCCTTGCAAAACAGATCTCCAACACTTTGCAAACACTACAGACATTGCCACATTACCTCACACAAGGAATAACATACATGGTACCAAAGTCACATAACACTACAGATCCCACACAATATAGACCTATCACATGCCTGCCTACACTTTACAATATAATAACTAACTGTATCGCAAACAAAATTTATACACACATAGATACAAACAACATTCGCACTGAGCAACAAAAGGGATGCCGTAGAAATCACATGGGTTGTAAGGAGCAACTCCTGATAGACAGTGTGGTCCTACGGCAAACTCACAATAAAAATCGACACCTCCATGCAGCCTACATTGATTACAAAAAGGCCTTTGATAGTGTCCCACACTCATAGCTGTTATATACACTACGATTATATAAAATAATCCGTACACTTATCACATTTTTAGAAAGTACAATGCTGCATTGGAGAACTACACTACACCTCACACTCAACAATGAAACCATCACGACTGACAAAATACAGATAAACCGGGGCATCTTCCAGGGTGACTCACTGAGCCCACTCTGGTTTTGTCTTGCACTAAATGCACTTTCCAACAGACTGAATAGCACAACTTACGGCTACACAATTAAACATAATAAAAGATGCCACTACACGCTTTCACACTTACTCTACATGGACGACATGAAACTCTACGCCTCCACACAAACACAAATGCACCAATTACTTGATATTACACAAACCTTTTTAAAAGACATAAAAATGCAATTTGGGTTGGACAAATGCAAAACTATTCACATTGAAAATGGAGTACTCAGGGAAGGGGGCTTCACATTAAATGAACCAGATCACATTGCTGCTTTGGAAAATGACGAATTTTACAAATATCTAGGATTTAAGCAAGCCAAGCTTCTGGAGCACAAACACATAAAGAATACACTCACTAAACAATATCTTCATAGGCTAGAGACAATACTTAAAACGCATTTAAATTCCAGAAATTTAATCAAGGCCATCAATATTTATGCCACGCCAATACTCTCCTACTCCTTTGGAGTCATACAGTGGACACACAGATCTTGAGGGACTTGAAAGGAAACAACGTAAACTGCTTACAAAGCACAGAAAGCATCATCCACATGCAGCTATTGAAAGACTCACCCTGCCTCGTTCAGAGGGAGGCAGAGGTCTTATTGACATAACAGATCTACACCAGAAACAGACTCAGTCACTCAGAGAATTCTTTCACTTTAAACAACACACATCACCATTACACAAAGCAGTCTGCATGGCTGATACAAAATACACATCTCTGAATCTGAACAGCATGCAGAACACCCATAACATTCCTACGGTAAAGCATGGCTCGGAAAGCAACTCCACGGTAGACATCCTTCTGACCTCAACCAATCACACGTCGACAAAAAAGCGTCGAACTTTTGGTTGAGTGAAGGGAGTCTCTTTGGGGAAACTGAAGGAACTATGATTGCCATACAAGACCAGGTTATTAACACTAAAAGTTACAGAAAACATATCAAAGATTCGACTGACGGGTCTTGCAGGAAATGCCATATCGCAGAGGAAACCATCCAACACGTCATATCCAGTTGCAAAATACTCACGCAGACAGATTATTTACACAGACATAACCAGGTAGCCAACATCATACATCAACATCTAGCTAAGATACACAAGCTAAGGGAAATTCACACTCCTTACTATAAATATATCCCCGACACTGTCTTAGAGAACACCACACATAAACTATATTTTGACAGAGCTATAATCACTGACAAAACTATCCCTCATAACAGACCAGACATTACACTAGTAGATAAGCAAAACAAAGTGACTTACATAATTGATATCTCCATCCCCAACACACAGAATTTACAAAAGACATACACTGACAAAATCACTAAGTATACGGTTCTTGCACATGGAATAAAACGCCTTTGGGGAGTTAATAGAGTACATTGTTCCTATCGTTCTTTCTGCCACTGCGGTTATTCCACATTCGCTACACAAAAGCCTGTCAACACTAAATTTAAACCCACACTTATACAAAACCTTACAGAAAGCCACAATTCTAAACACCTGTCACATAGTAAGGAAATTCCTACACCCAAACATCAATACTCCCACGAGTGCATAACTTTCCCTCCCTCGCATTTGAGTCCCTTGGGCTTTGGCCCTCTTTTGGGTCCGCCTCTGGGATTGGCTTCCGGACTTGATCCGAGTTTGGCTTCCCCAAGCAATGATAATAATAATATTAGGTAACAATAACAGGGAATAACCCACCAAATAAACTGAAAGTCCAAGCCGCTATTTTGTCCCCCAACAAGCCAAAGGCCCAAAATACAAGTAAAAGGGAAGTAACGTAATTAAAAAAAAGGACAATAAAACACAGAAAAACACAATTTTATGTATGCAGATTAACAGAAATATAATATTAATTACAAAGATAAAAATTCAATAATAATAATAATTCAATTCAATTTAATTCAGTTCATGTACTGTGTTCACACAGCTTATTCAAGCCAACACGGAACTACAATATCGAGCAAATAGAATGTGAGTTACAAGATAAACAATAAATGCAACCATAATCACAAAGGCACGATAGTAACATGACGAGGAAAATTAATTAAATAAATCACTGACATCAGAATTCTCATTGTATATTTTTTGAATTCTGAACATTGTATCCCGACGAAATTCTTCTCTGGGTTTAATAGGAGTCCAAGGCTTCAACACGGGCTTCCTCGTAGTACAGTAAAACCCCGTTACAACGTACTTCAAGGACCTGGAAGGGGGGAGGGGGGCTTGTGAAAAATGCATATATTCATAGAAAAACATAAGAATACATGAATGGATTTTATTTTATTCAATTCAATACACTATAGCATTTACAATATGTAATATTACATTAGTTTTTTTACAGACTAACACAGTTACAAAAAATTCCTTGGCTTTTCCCGATCGCTAGTCACCCTTTTACTTGCACGTAAATTAAACAAACATAAATTAAAATAAACAACCACATAATATTACCGTATTGAAGATGGGCAAT
>JAHWFO010032241.1:0-38070 GCA_023313115.1 Rhysida immarginata
TAAATGATTATTGTGGATTTGTGGTTTCCCGTCGTCGTTAGTTTGATACAAAAGGTTGTTTTAATTGGAATATTATTATACATATCTTTGATATCGTTAGTATAAATCTTCGAATTAGATTTGATTCTTACTTGTTAAACTCTGTTTAATCTTGAAAGAGTTCTTAAATTTATAACAAGAGTGAAAATAATTATCCAAAAAGTTTGCTATAAATTTTGCTAGTTTATAAGTAGCGACAGAATGTAAAAGTAATTGGGCACAGTATATAACCTGATTTATGTAATTTAAAAATAGCATAAAATTTATTGGGTTTTGACTCTCTTGGTTTTCATTGTTTCATGGTAGCTTCATCTATAAAACCATGTTCTTTTAATTGATTTACCCATTTATGTACATTTTTTTTAAATATTTGGAATTAAACAATAAAAGCCAGAACTATGGATACCAGTAAACTAATTAAAGAAACACTAAAAATACTAATCCACATGAGAATTTTTTTTGACACATATGTACATTTCGGAAATCAAATTTCTTTCATCAATGAGTGATTATCAACGAAAATCGACAATCCGTTATCGAACAGTGAAGTGTACATTTCATCAGATGTGACGAAAGCAGCGCTTTCACGAAGCTCATCAAAGAAGAATAAATTCCAAATGAAATACACCAAGGTACTCAAGAAGCCTAACCAACTCAAGTGGTCTTCAATATCTATATCTATCCTATCTATATATATAAAGAAGGATGTTTGTTTGTTTTTTATACAAATCTACAGTTTTATTCCGATATTGATAAAATTTCGCATACATGACCATCAAAGCATTGGAAAGATCACTGTCTCCCTCAGATTTCGAAAAAATAATAATAATTGATAATAAAAAACGATATTCATGGTTATGGCAGGGCATGTTAATGAGAAATAATATCATTAATTAATTGCAACAAAATCAAGTGTTCATCTAAAGTAAGATTACGTGAGTAAAAAATTATTTAGACTAGTAGGCATCCTTGGAGAGGACCATCCATTGTGAGCCTTAAAAAAATTTTTTTCGGTAAATCAAGTCCCGGTATATCACCTAGAATGGATTTTTTCAGTGAAGAGGTAAATTCCTGTCTTTCGGAATTTTCTTAGAATTGATAGTCCCTTCGCTCTATATTGTAGTGATTGAGTTATTATTTAACCAATTTGAAGGTTTAATTCAGCTTTTTGAGGTTGTTCTGTTTACCTACAAGCGTAATTATCCCCGGCAACGCTGGGTCCTCTGCTAGTCTTCTTCTATATAGATAAAGAAGGATGTTTGTTTGTTTGTGGGTTTGTTTGTGGGTTTGTTTGTTTGTTTGTGTGTTTGTTTTTTATACACATCTACAGATTTTTTTCCGATCTTGATAAATTTCGCATACATGACCTTCAAAGCATGAGGAAGGTCACTGTCTTCCTCAGATTTCGAAAAAATAATAATTATTGATAAAAAATCGATATTCATGGTTATAACAGGGCATATTAATGATAAATATTTCATGACCAACAATGCAAGGCAAAGTTTTTGCAACAATAAGTATCAACAATGGTACCAACACGCAATTCACAAACACTCTGCACGGACCAACAATATATATCTGATGACCAACAATGCAAATAAAAGTTTGTGCAACAATAGGTATCAACAATGATGTCAACACACAATGCACCAACACTATGCAAGGATCAACAATATATGTCTCATGACCAACAATGCAAGGCAAAGTTTGTGCAATAATAGACCCGTCGTGTTCGCATCAACAATGGTCTCAATGCGCAATTCACCAATAACAATGAGCACAAAATTATTCAAAGAATTATTACAATGAACATAAAATGATGATGCAATGACAGAACATTCGTTTCCAAGAATTATTAACAATGAATGGGAAGTGGATATAATAGACGATATTGATAAGCCAGTCTCTCTCGATGAGGCAAAGGAGGTACACGTGACTTCCTTCAGCTTCCTAACAAGCGTTCAGACGATTGGGAAAAGTGTTTCTTTATGTAATTGTGTGTGTTTACCTACAAGCGTAATTATCCAGGGCAACGCCGGGTCCTCTGCTAGTTCTATATATATAAAGACGGATGTTTGTTTGTTTGTTTGTTTGTTTGTTTGTATGTTTTTTAAACAAATCTACAGTTTTATTCCGATCTTGATAAAATTTTGCATACATGACCTTGAAAGCATAAAGAAGGTCACTGTCTACCTTAGATTTCAAAAAAATAATAATTATTGATAAAAAAATCGATATTCATGCTTATGGCAGGGCATATTATTGAGAAATATCTCATGACCAACAATGCAAGACAAAGTTTTTGCAACATTAAGTATCAACAATGGTATCAACTCGCAATTCACAAACACTCTGCACGGACCAACAATATATGTCTCATGACGAACAATGCAAGGCAAAGTTTGTGCAATATAGAATTCAATGCATAGAATTCCTGTTATTTAGGTTTTTCTTAGAAAAGAGAATTCTTAGTACTAAACAATTTCTTGACAATCTTTAAAAATGATCATTAACTGGAGATAATGAGTTAGCAGACTATTGAGAAAGAGTGAAACACGATAGAGGAAGCACTCCTTTAGCTCCGTGCTGTATTGAGCAAATGGTAAGCAAGTAAATAGAAGAATCGGCGACAGCTAGATTACACAAAGTGATGAATGGCCAATTTTTGCTTCAAGACATCGAAAGAAGAAAGGAAATTGCTATGTCATCGAGTGTACATCTAAAGTAAGATTACGTGAGTAAAAAATTATTTAGACTAGCAGTGGCATCCTTGGAGAGGTCCATCCATTGTGAGCCTTTAAAAAAATTTTTTTTCGAATTTTCATTAAGAGTAGTTACTGTATTAATTCTAAGCGTTCGCTTCCAAGAACTAGTTATAATGAACATAAAATGATGATGCAGTGACAGGACATAAATAAGGCAGCGTATATTAAGGAGGCAAAAGAGTAACACGTGTCTCCCTTGAGCTCCCTATCAAACGTCCACACGACTGCCAAAAATTTCTGTCTGGAAAAGAAAGAGAAAGAGCGAGTATTGGTCAGAGAAACTCTGCAGCTAAAAGAGAAAAGGCTATACGGGCATTGGAAACATCTGAACATCGGGAGTTTCGAAGAGAGCAAGAGGGTATACGATCTTCTACGTCAAGGGCAAGAACAAGTTCGGTCCAAAGTATGCAATGACGTACCCCGGTGGTGAAGGTGGATATTGTTTTAATCTGAGGCAAGTCAATAAGAGTTTAAATAAAATCCTGGTATACCACCTACAATTCCTGTTTTTCGGATTTTTCGTAGAATGGATAGTCCCTTCACTCTGTGTTGTGTTGATTGAAGCCAAGCAAATGTGTTCTGCAGCTACTTTGTTCATTCCTCTATTCAAAAAAAGAAGCACTTGTTTTCCTTCAAGCACCTTATTTTGTCTGGGAAAAATAAACAATATTTATCAGCATAAAAGCCTTCTTTAACCAATGTGGAGTTATAATTTAACTTTTTGAGATTGCTCTGTTTACCTACAAGTGTAATTATCCCGGGCAAAGCCGGGTCTTCTGATAGTATACATATATATAGAAGGATGTTTTTTTTGTGGGTTGGTCTGTGGGTTTGTTTGTCAGTTTTTTGTTTTTTTGTGGGTTGATTTTAATACAAATCTACGGTTTTATTCAAATCTTGAAGAAATTTTGCATACTTGACCTTCAAACATGAGTAAAGTCAGGAAAAAAAATCGATATTCATGAATATGGCAAGGCATATTAATGAGAAATATCTCGTGACCAACAATGCAAGACAAACTTTGTGCAACAGTAGTTATCAACAATTGTATCAACACGAAATTCACAAACTCAGCTCAGACCATTGACGACCAACAATGAACGAAAAAATGTGCAACAATATGTATCAACAATGGTACCAACACGCAATGCAAACACTGTGCATGTATCAACAATATATATCTCATGACCAACAGTGCAAGGCAAAGTTTGTGCAATATAGATAAGTTTCAATTTGTAACAATACAAAAAATTCCTGTTATTCAGGCTTTTCTTAGAATTGAGTGTTCTTAGTACTTAACTATTACTAGAAAATCTTTATAAATGATCATGTACTGGAGATAATGGCGAGTTACCAGAGTATAGAAAAAGAGTGGAAAGATGACAAAGGAAGCACTCCATAAGCTCTGTGCTGTATTGAGCAAATGGTAAGCATGTGAATAGAAAAATCGGCGACTGCTAGACTAAACAAAGTGATGAATGGCCAAGTTTTGCTTCAAGACATAGAGAGAAGAGTGGGAAGTGCAACAACATCAAGTGTACATCTAAAGCAAGATTACGTGACTAAGAAATTATTTAGACTAGCAGTGGCATACTTGGAGAGTTCCATCCATTGTGAGCGTTTCAAAATTTTTTTTCAAATTTTCATTAAGAGTTTTTACTGTATTAATTCTAAGCGTCTTCCTTGGTTTTTTTTAAGATATTGCGTTTATTTTTAAGGAGTTACAGCGGCATTATCGCTTAGTTTTTTTGGCAGCACAGCAGAACCTAATCTTTCCTAAAAATACATTTTGACTATGTTTTCTATGAATGTGAATATTTTGGAAACTGAGATGCTGATAATGCGATGATTGAATGTTCGTTTCCAAGAAATTATTATAATGAGCATAAAATGATTATGTAGTGACAGGACAAGTCAGAGTTGTCACACGTCACTCCCTTGAGCTCGCTATCAAACGTCCAGACGACTGGCATAAATTTATGTGTCGAAAGGAAAGAGAAAGAACGAGTATTGGTCAGAGAAAGTCTACAGCTAAAACAGTAAAAGCTATACAGACTTTAGAAACATCTGAACGGGAGTTTCAAATAGAGCTAGAGGGTAAGATCAACGTCAAGGGCAAGAAAAACTTGGGTCTAAAGTATCCAGTGATGTTCCCTGGTTGTGTAAATGTTATATCATTTTAATCTGAGGCAAGTCAAAAAGAACTTAAATAACGTCCCGGTATATCCTAAATTTTTCAGATTTTTCTTAGAATGATGATGTCTTAGAATGGATGTTGTACTGATTGAGTTATTATTTAACCAATTTGTTTTTATAATTTAACTTCTTCAGGTTGTTCTGTTTTGCTACAAATGTAATTATCCCGGGCAACGCCGAGTTCTCTGCTAATCTTTCTATCTTTCTTTTCTTATATATATAAAGAAGGATGTTTGTTTGTGGGTTTGTAGGTTTGTTTCTTATACAAATCTACTGTTTTTTTTCGATCTTGATGAAATTTTGCCTCTTTGATCTTCGAACCATGAGGAAGGTCACTGTCTACCTCAAATTTTGAAAAAAATAATAATAATCTATAAAAAAATCGATATTCATTTATATTAATGAGAAATATCTTATGACTAACAATGCAAGGCAAAGTTTGTGTAACAATAGGTATCAACATTAGTATCAACACGCAATTCACAAACACACTGCACGGACCAACAATATATATCTCATGCAAGGAAAAGTTTGTGCAATAATAGGTATCTCATAATGGTGTCAACGCGCAATAACAAACACTACGCAGGTATCAACAATTTATAGCTCATGATCAACAATACAAGTCAAAGCTTGTGCCATATAGATAAGTTTCAATTTGTAACAATGCATAGAATTCCTGTTATTGATGCTTTTCTTAGAACTGAACGTTATTGGTACTTTACTATTTCTTGAAAATCTTTATAAATGATCATGTACTGGAGACAGTGGAGAGTTAGCAGACTATTGAGAAAGAGTGGAAAGATGACAGAGGAAGCACTCCTTTAGCTCCGTGCTGTATTGAGTAAATGGTAAGCAAGTAAATAGAAGAATCGGCGACTGTTAGACTACACAAGTTGAAGAATGGCTAAGTTTTTCTTCAAGACATCGAGAGCAGAATGGGAATTGCAACAACATCAATTATACATCTAAAGTAAGATTATGTGACTAAGAAATTATTTAGACTAGCAGTGGCGTACTTGGAGAGGTCTATCCATTGGGAGCCTTAAAAAATTTGTTCGAATTTTCATTACGAATTTTTATTGTATTAATTCTAATCGTTTTCATGTATTTATTTTTAAATACTGCAAAATTTGATCAAAAAAGCTAAGAGTCAGAGACACGCCGGGGTTAACACCTACCTTATTTGGTAGCATAGCAGATCCAAACATTTCTTAAAAAAACATTTGTACGAAATACTTTGTGAATATAAATATTATGGAAACTGAGATGCTGATAATGCGATGACTAAACGTTCATTTCCATTAATTAATAATAATGAACATAAAATGATGATGGAGTGACAGGACATAACTAGGGCAGCGTTTATCGAAGCGCTACCTATCATGTCTCCTTTGAGCTACCTATGAAACGTATAAAGGCTATACGGGCATTTGGAAACATCAGAACAACAGGCGTTTTGAATAGAGCAAGAGGGTGTACGATCTACGTCAAGGGCAAGAAAAATTTGGGTCCAAAGTATCCAGTGATGTTCCTCGGTGGTGAACATGGACATTGTTTTAATCTGACGCAAGTCAAGACGAGTTTAAATAAAGTCCCGATATATTAACTAGAATTCCTGTTCTTCGGATTTTTCGTAGAATAGATAGTCCCTTCGTTCTGTGTTGTATTGATTGAGTTTTATTTAAACAATTTGGAGTTATAATTTAACTTTTTGAGATTGTTCTGTTTACCTACAAGTGTAATTTTCCCGGGCAACGCCGGGTCCTCTGCTAGTTATACATACAAGAAAATAAGATTGACGATTCTCAGACAGAAAATACATACGAAATAAAAATAAACAGAAAGAAGATTATCGCATCTTCCAGTAGTCCGTGAAAGAAACGTTGCTGATGTCTTCAAAGTTGATGTCAAGAATATGCTTCGGTTTTCGATATTTCATTTGCCACTTCATATCCATTGAGTTCTTCAGTTCTGCACCATCATCAAAAGGAGCTCCTGTATAAACTTTCCGATGTGGATCGTGTTTAAATCTGAATTGATAGATTGGTTTTTCACAGTCCAAGCTATGCAGTTGTCCTCAAGCATAATATTCTGGAACAATTGTAGCTCGCTCCATCTGCTTCTACAGGTAGTCGCCCGCGCAGGCATGCCATAGAGGAGTGTGGTCCGAATAATCGACTTGTACAGAAGTAACTTGTTGTCGATGTACAGAGGGTTCTGTTGCAACTCAGGAGAGCTCTGAGACTGTACTTAGCCCACTTCGCTTTGTTCAGAGCGTATGTCACGTGACGATTCCAAGAAAGTATTGAGTCGATGATAACGCCAAGATATTTGTAGTTGTCTAACCAGTCCCGTTTATTTTTGAATAAAACAAGAGAATATGGGGGACGCTTGAACATTCTGTTGAAGTACATAGTCTTGCACTTTCCGACGTTAATTTAAACCAGTCTTCGAACATCTTCAAGGCGTGCTGCAGGCGAGTAATGACGTGAGATGGCTTCTGTGCCCATGTCATAAAGGCAGTATCGTCTGCATAGAAATATAGATTAAAATTTTGGGGTTTGGGAAATCATGCACAAAATAATAAAATTACACAGGCCTAAGGACAGAACCTTGAGGGACACCGGCCTTTACAACACGGGGTGTGAATAGATTTTCACCAAATTTAGCTTGTTAGGACCAGTGGGTGAGAAAGGATTTCACCATCAAAATCAAATCGGGAGGAAACCCGTCTCTAATCATCTTGTAGACAAGGCCCCCATGCTACACCTGGTCAAAAGCTTTACTGACACCGAGAAATACCGCTCCGCAATACCTGGAAAGGTTCAAGCGGGTGCTCAGGTCTTCTATGAGCCTCCATATATGTATCTGACAAGAGTGGGCGGCACAAAACCCAAACTGATCTTTCAGAAGTAGGTCATTAGTGAGACAGTGGTCTTGGAATCTGACCAGGATCGTTTTCTCCAAACGTTTAGACATCGAGTGGAGCAGACTAATAGGTCGGTAGCTCGAGGGAGTTGCTGGAATTTGTCCCTGCTTGGGGATACTCAACACAATAGATTATTTCCAAGATGCTTGGAAGTAAAAGAAATTTCGGCAGTCGCTAATGATACTGGTGAGATAGTCAATAAACTTCTTCGGGAGATTCATAAGGGCGTTATTGCTCACATTTTTTCTTCCTGGAGCCTTCTTCTTTTTCATTTTACTTATCATGTTGGCGATCTCACCAGCCTCAATATTTGTTCTTCGTTAAATGCTGCGGGACATCATCAAAGTTGACAAGACCATCTTCCCCACGCTGAGACATGATTTGGCTCTCGGGATTATTGTTGATAGGAGTAACAGAGTGCATTTCTAGTGAATCTGCAATGACTTGGAACTTGTCGTGACCAGTTTGCACATAGTCACCTTGTGGTGTAAGGAGTGGAGGGAGCGTATCATTCTTCTTCTTCTGTAAAGCTCTGTCCATACTCCAAATGGAATTGTCGCGAGCCGACAAGCTTTTGAATTTTTCATTCCATCTAGCGTCTCGAAGCTCATGTATCTCTTCTTGGATTCTTCGCACCAGCCTGGTGTACTTACTATTGTCCTAAGATCCACGATAGTGTTATCATAGTCTACGTGTCATGCTTCTTTCAGCAATTAGGCTTTGGATTCCAGGAGTGGATTGGAGTCGATGAGGAGGTTTATTCTCTGATGGATAGTTACTAGCTTCTATGGAACTGTTAATACGTCTAGTAATGTCTTCAACACGTTGGTCGATGTCCTCCGTACAGTACGCAATAGCGATGTAGTAGGTGTCCTGCACAGGTCTAGCAGCGATGATATCATTTTTTCCTTGTGATTATCAATATGAGCGACGACGAATATATAAGTTACAGAAACCAATCAAATAAAATACAAATATAAAGCAGAATACAAAGCTAAAACCAACAACGAATTACAAAATATTTCTGACCATAGTAAACAAATAAAATTGCACAACCAGTCAGAACATCTTTTTTTTGAAATTCATATCAAAAATGATATTCAACAAAATAAGACGGACGAATGGATAACTATAACCAAGCTATTTATGAATAATAACGTATTTTAGTAGCAAAACCAATTCTATAGAATGATTGGAGGCACCCCCATGGGTTATTGTCTTAGCCCCATTTTGGCTGAAATTTTTCTTAAAAACTTCGAAGTTATCCTTTACAACTCAGGTTTTTATTTCCCAAAAATTTGGTTATTATTGACGTTATTATTGCCATCTTCGGCATAGACTTATGCGGTTTGACCATTTTTGTGAAACACCTTAATATTTGCTATCTTTCTATTAAGTTTACTTACGAAGTTGAAATTACCTTTCCTAGTTATTTTGATTATTAGGAATAACCATTCTTTGTTTTTCGACGTTTTCCTCAAAACATCAAACCATTTAAACTGCATTCCCGTCGATTCAAGTCATCCATAGAACCAAAAGAATTCAACCTTTTTCTTCATGATTGACTGAGTTCTCAATCTTCCTCTAAGGGCGTATGTTTACAAGAGTGAAATGTTGTTGATCAAACACATAGCTAAGAAGAAAGGTTATAATCTCAAAACAATCTCGACCTTCTTAGGAACAGGAAGTTTAATAAAATGATATCAGATATAACTTCTTTACACATTATAAAAGAGAAGAAGATCATTTCACTCTCCTATAACAAATCCCTAATAAAAAATTTGCATTTGTTTTTTACATCTCATAATATTTTTCTTATTTTCAGCAACCCCAAACAAATAAGGAATTTGTTTTGTCAATCCCAAGGATAAAGTACCTTCCAAAAACAGGCAATTTTGACTCCAAATGTTCTCATTTCCCGAAGCATTACAAGAGCCAGACGTAAAGGAGCCTAGGGTTTAGCTTTTCAAGGAACATCTCGCCCATAGACGTTATGGTAGATCCAGTCAATCAGGCTGAATCAGCTATCGCCAAACACACAAAAGATACGGGACGCGATTTACCATCGACAAATTAAATTTAAAGTTTGTACATTCTATCAATAAAAAATATACCTGCTCGACGTATTCGAAAGCATTGCCATCCAAAAGACCAATAGTAACATACTACTCAATTCAGACAAAGGTCATATAGGTGATTCACCTTTGATTCATTGGTGGTCACAACTGACCAACCATTAACTTCACACACTATTAGACAATTTCACTGATTGGTTTTTCCTGGATTTGATTCGCTATATAAGCTGCCTTTTGGTCTTTCGATCTTAGCATATAGCAATCAGGCTAAAGACGATCAGGACTATCAAAATGGACTAGCTCTTCAAGGTATCTCTCTACTCTCTTTTCAGGTATCATTTCATTACTCCCATTTCACGGTGTGCCCTTTTCAGGGCGATATTCACCTCCTATTACGTCTTATGTGCTGGTCCCTGGCGTTGGAATTAATATTCTAGTAAATCAGTACATCGAGACGCTCATTATCCTTCTGGGTTCCTGGCGTTGGGATTAATTTCCTCCCAAACCTAACTAAGGACATTTTTCATATCATCTATTATTATTCTAATCTATTATTATTCTAATCATTCACGAGTGGGTCCCTGGCGTAGAATTAATTTTCACGCAAACCTGACTTGTTATTTTTTCTTAAAGCTAGGTGCGTCCTTCTTAGGACGGCTTCTTTAGCACACACCTAGCCGCGAGGTTACTCCCCCCTGGTTCTATACATTATATATGATGCCTTCGTCCAAATTAACTACGTTAAAGTCGGCAAAGCAGTCTTTGCTAGCACCTGACGGTAAAAGTGTGTCCTGCGAAAGGGCCTACAGGGATGCTTGTTTGGATCCTAGGTTTGCTGCATTTGACCTAGTATTTAATGAAATGATAGAAACTCTCAGGAATGATATAAACTCTAAGTACAATGCACTGGAGGCGAAGGCCGACTCATTACGAACAAGTTTTGATGAGAAATTCAATGGAATCAACACGGAAATTCAAAACTCTCGTACAGACGTCATCAACAAGATAAATGATTTTAGAAAAGCCTTTGAGAAATGTTCTGGGACTCCAAAGGCGGGAAACTCCACGGAAGATAATAAGGTAAGAGAAAATGTTCAACCTATCTCGCTTGCTAATAAAGTGCATGGACTGGAGTCCATGGAAATAAGTGATGATCGTGACTGTTCGACAATCGGTGGCAACAAAAGAAGCCATTCCGACGGAAGTGATGGAGAAGTGGAAGACAGGGTCTGGCCAGTTGTTCTTTGCAAAAAACCCAGAAGGGGGACTAGGACGGAAAATTCCTAGATTAAGGTAAGTGAAAAGAAAACTATTTACATTCCCCCTATTATTGTTAGACATCACGGGAAACCGATTAAGGAAGTGCAAAATGAGATAAAAAGTCACGTAACGTTAGATAAGATTACTGCACATACCGGATACTCAGACACTATCAAGGTTAAATGCCACGATGGTGAGACACATAAACCCTCGTGTCAGGAATCAAAATGAATGGTGTGCTTAAAATCCAGCATCATCAGCTCAAATCTGAGAAACTGTTAAAATACGTTGTCCGTAACGTAGATATAACGTATGACATGGAAGATTTTTGCTCAGACCTTAGAAGCGCTAACTACTTCCCCGATAAGGCAGTTAGACTTAAAAAAGCAAATGGTGAAGTTGAGATGCCAATTGTTCTAGTACTCCTACAAAACACTGACCACAATAAATCTTTCCTAAATATAGAGCGCATTGGTCCACTTGCTGTAGCAGTTGAATTGTTTATGGGCAACAAGAAGCCCTTACAATGTTACAATTGCTTACGTTTTGGGCACGTGTCCCAGGGCTGCACCGAGTCGCCGCGTTACAACAAGTGCGCGGGCGACCACCAGTCAAGGGACTGCACCAATATAAAAGGAAAAGACCCTCCTAAATGTGTTCGATGCGAAGGCCAGTACACATCAAGTTATACTAAGTGTCCCAAATACCCACAAGTTAAAAGGAATAGAACTTCCAAAGTAGCTGAAGGAAGAACTTATGCATCTGTTGCTTCTGCTTCTATTGGTAGAGGAGTCGCTGACCACGACGAATTGGTTAAAATTCAAAGGTATCTGGGTAACCTAATGAATATGTTAAAGGATAGTGCAAAGTGTTGCCACAGACCACTAAAACTGACACAAGACAATAATCATGGATAGACACCCCTACAAAGTTATAAATCAAGGTAAGCTACGTTGCACTATATGGAATGCGAGGGGCATTCCTCGCAAGTGTCATGAGTTCTACGATTTCCTCGCAAGCTGGAACATTGATGTTGCCTTCTTGTGCGAAACCCATATCAAACAGAGTAAGGCTTTTAATCTACCAGGGTACTATGTTGATCGGAAAGATAGGCCCCCCTAAAAAAGCTTCAGATCCAGGCTCTGGTGGGGTAGCTATTGTTGTAAAAACAGGTATTAATAACACTAAGATTGTCACACCTAACCTTGTCAATATGGAAGCAGTTTCCATTGTCATAAAAGATGCTGATGTTGGAGAGGTCAGGTTTACTTCCCTATACAACCCACCCAGGCACAAGTTAGACCCTCGCGACTAGGATGAACAACTGTCTGGGCCCGCCCCAGTCGTTATGGCGGGAGATTTGAATGCGAAACACCCACACTGGAACTCCAGATGCACTAATCAAAGTGGTTTGGTACTTTTTAGGTACATGGTAGATCAGATCGACACTTCCGTTATTGGCCCTTTTGAAGATACATACTACTGTGATCAGTCACCCGCTAGTGACATGCTCGACATTCATGTTATCAAGGGGTTTTTCAATCCTTACATTATTTTTACAGTAAATGCCTTATCATCTGATCACCTACCAGTTGCACTAAATTTTGAGGGGATAATTATCGACCTGAGAATAAATCTTCGTTATAAACAGGACTGGAAATTTTTTAGAGAACTTATGAACGACAGTAACATTTCCTATTAGCATCCCGTCACCAGCAGTGACATTGACGAAAATATCAAAAGGTTCACTCACTCCATCAAGATGACTACAAATGAACTTCCTCCATCCATCAGGCAACTCATCCACGAAAAAACCCACTTCAGAAGACTTTGGCAGCGCACCAGGATTCTCCACTTCTAGACGAAGTGCAACAGGCTATCCCGCAAGGTAAGTGAGCAGATTAACGATATAAGGAATCAAAGATGGAACGACAAAGTTAAAAGTCTGTCCGTCCAGGATAACTCTCTGGAGTATGGCCAGGGCCCTTAAAAGCGACAGGACTATTGTTCTCCCTCCTCTGCTTACAGAGGGTGGCGATTTCGTTAGCAATGACCAGGACAAAGCACAAATTATCGCCGATTCACTGATGAGCCAATTCTTTACGCCCAAAGAGGATGATCTGGTCAATATCACTCGTGAGGTCAAGGACGTGTGTGATAGGTATGGCCACACAGCGCTCTTGGTGTAGATAACAAACTCTTAATATACAAGGTTGTGATTCGTACTATCTTGCTTCATGGAATGCCTGCTTGGTCTTCTATTTGCAAATCTAGGTGGAAGGATCTCCAGACCTTCGAAAATGTTGCTCTCCGATCCATTGCCCAACTTGACAGAATAGTTGCCAGCAACCACTCTATCTATGACGATTTCGGGATAACACTCATAGGCACCTTTTTCAAGACACTTATGAAGAACATGCTACCCAAGATGGAGAATCATGAAAACACCCTGGTTTCTGGTATTCTGGATGTAACGTCCTGTTTTATTTGTAGTACGTGTGTGGTGTTTGTATAGTAAATGTTGGTTGCTTTAGCGGTCCATTTTTCCTGTTGATGCAATTAATTGTTATTGAAAGAATGGGTCGTTATAGGGAATGAGTAATAATTGTTTTAATACGTCGTTTTTTCGTGTGTGTATTTGACGATTGTTGGAAGAGAGATTGTTGTCGCTGTTTTCGTGGAAAGAAAGCTAAGTTTTTTTTTTGGTTGTTGAAAAAGAAATATATATATATATTTTTTTTTAAATTTAAGACTGACGGGAGAGAGAGAAAAATATGTTCTAAGCATCAATGGCGGAATGGTTGAATATAACTTTTCGGAACATTAGAATTTTATACCACAGTATAAAATAATGAACTCTCGTACACCCCGACATTTGTTATATTGTTTTAGAGTTAAAAAAAAGAAAAAATGATGGTTTGGAATTAATTACTGCTCATGTAAAACTTTCGTTCCTGGTTCAGCGTCGCGATAGGATTCGAACATGATGCCCAATCACATAGGGAGGAACTACGAACCGCTCAAGAAAATGAATGTTAAGTATTATGTGATAAAACGTTTAAAGTTACGGTTGGAATAAATATATGTTCAATTTAATTCTTTTCATTTCGGCATAACGAAGTCAACTCGTGGTCTACGTACAATCCACAGTGAATGAAACACGATAGTAGGAGCGGTCCTCGCCGACGCAGTGGAATATAGTTCGACATCCCCTCCACTGATCAACGTGCGGCTGATGAGAGTATAAGTCACAGTGATTGAGTATTGCGGTTCTAGCTGAAAACTTATCCGGTGAGCTTGTTCTGAATTATCCCTTTTCACACGTTGATAGTCATAATAAGGAACCAACTGAGAAGCAACAGTGTATAACTGTTTGATAAGAGAATTATAAGTGCTACAGAAAAGCGCACGTGTACTCTTGTTTTTATCAATATTTTAGGGGTAATAAGAAGCTTGGAAACGTGAACTAGTAAGGCATGTTAATTGTAATTGTGAAACGTATTATCAGACGCGGTAATGGTTGTGATTCATATAAGTGAACTGTCTAAGCCATTGGTTAAGTTTATAAATTATATTTGGCTCGACTAATGATAACACTCATAAGGCCGCTCATCCATTCAGTGGCGCCAAGAGGGGTTTCAGTCCCTCCCCCCTTAGTGTACGCATAAAAGGCGGGACGTGACGCTTTCTAGCGCAGAGTTATAGGAATATTTGTTCGGGACAGTGGATGGATGATGCCATTTTGTTTGTTATCGTTTGCCTTGCGTACAAGGTGTAATGATTTAATGATATAGAGTCATGGTTAATTACTTATACACCTAGGGTGATAATGTTGAAAACTTTAGGATATCATGTTGATAAAATTGGAGCATGTTGTAGTAGTGCATGAAAAGGACGTCCCACATATAACCATTACCTAGGTTATCAGATAAGGAATTAAGAATTGTCTGTTGTATACATTTTGAGATAGTAATTAATGAATAAAAGGGTTATGGTATTTACAGTATTGGTGGTTGTCTTATTTCAATAGTTATCGGTCCCGAACCCTTGCGTCCTCCTACCCCGGGGTAATAAAAGGTTATCACCCTCCTTTAGTATATGTTTAGTGGGATAGGGGGCGCTACATGAAAACACCCTGGTTTCTGGTATTCTGGACCATCCACTCGTTGTAAAGAATTCCCTCAGGTTTCGAAGACCGCGCCATATCCTGGATGTCTGCTTTGATGACGTTAACAAGGCCGCCTTCCCCAACTATTGGATCTTTTAGATCCTGCTGATTTTTGGAGACTCTATTCGTCAATCTACAATCTGACTCTCGTCCCTTATGGGGACTTCTTCTCTGGAGGAGTTAAGAGGTACATCAGGCTTCTCACCCAGTTCAGTGTACCTCCTCTGGTTTACTCTTTGGGGAGCGTGGAAAGTGAACTTGGCTCCTGGACCACTCGCTTCTTTCTTTTCAATTCACTGTTCGTTTGTCGATTGTCTTTCGATCTTAGCTGCCGAGTGATGAAAGCCTTGCTTTTGAAATGCGTATCCAGATGGTATTTCGCTGTTATTCTTGTTGTGGTTAAAGAGTTTTTCTTATTTCTTATTTATAAGTTATTTCCACATGTTGTGATTAAAATACATTCACCACTCCCGATGAAAAAGAATTTCCTAATTCCTGATGCCTGTTTTTAGAAGAACATAGAAAAAGATTGACTCGAAAATAAATTGCGTCCATTTCAACAAGTAAACAAAAATTTAAGGTATGTTCAAAAATTGGCAAAGTTGAAATATTTAGTTAGGCTAATATGATGTTGCCTGTCAACTAAGTTGTGCCTGGGAGTATTGTAGAGTCTTGAAGCATTCGTCTGGCATCCTCGTCTGCTGCTAGAAGAAAGGTTGTTGGAGCTAAGGCAGAATGCCTCAGCAGATGCCACTAAAGAACTTAATTTGGGACCTAGCGCACATGCCCAGAATAGTATGTGTAAACCCAGGGACTAGGGCATCTGTCTAAACGCTATCTGGTACACTATTAGCGCTGAATAGGGGAAGTGAGAAGGAAGTTACGGTGACCTCCGATGACCGATATGAGACCGTTAGATGATATGAGGAGCCGTCTGAAAGTTGATGGACTGATTTGTTTTCCAAACAACGGATGTCAGGAGGTAGATGCTGAGAAGTCTATCCAACCATGTCACAAACAATCTTGGCAGATGAAGAAAGCTGTGATGGCTAGGTCCAGCTAGGTTCACAGGTGGTGTCATCAAACAAGCAACGCACAGACTGCTAAGAGAAATTCACCAGCCGGTAATGTTGCTTGAGACGAGCGAACGGGCACTCAAGAAATAGATGCAGAATTGTCAATACCATGTCGCAGAATGAGCATCTGCTGATCTGATCACTTTTTACTTAAACAGATACTGAAGACAAAGGGGAATCCATGTAGCAACCACCGCTGAAAAGTAAAGACAATTCTCTTGAAGGCGATAGATTTCAATCCCTTCAGGATTGCTGGCCATGGATACTTTTGATGCAGACGAAAGATGTCGCTTATCAAACACAGTTCTGCCTGCCGGAAAAACTACGATTGACTTCGATGGTCCAGGTCTTGCACATTGATTTGGCGTAGTGCTGGCAGAAAGGTGAACAAGTCCAATTGAAAGCAAATGTACCGGGTGGGCAAGAAATAACGTAAGATATTCAGAGCTCGCTAGCGGGAATTCTATTAGGCCAAATGCAGTACATTTTGGTGTATATACTTAGTGGAACATGCAGTTTCGATTTCTGGAAAAAAACATATAGTACCAAAAGTCGACATAGGGGGCGCTTATTTCAAGAAAACAATGAATACCTAATTGTCAAATGAACAAATACCGTACAAACCAACTTTAGTAACAACAATAAACAATGTTTTATTTTTAATTACAAATGTGTTTCAATATGACCACCAGTGTGCTGTTCAATAGCTACATGCAGTACACGACATTTTCTGCATTAATTAGTCTGATATGTAACGTTATTTGATCCTTTAAGGTTGAGAGGTCAGGAACATGTGCTTGATACACAAGGCTTTTCAAATATCCCCATAACCAAAAATCACAAGAGTTGAGATCAGGTGACCTGGATGGCCATATCATGGGAAATGCACGACTAATTATTCCGTTGTCTGAAAAACGTTCTCGCAAGATCTGCTGCACCTGACGTCTGATGTGCGATGGAGCACCATCCTGCATAAAAATGGTAGAATCCAGACAACCCTTTTCCTGCAATCGTGGTATCACAAAATTCTCAAGCATATTGGCGTACCTGGCAGAATTGACGGAACAAGTCACCGGTCCACGGGGACGGATTTATTCAAAAAAGTACGGGCAGATGATAAAAGAAGTAGTAAAGCCAAACCATACTGTTAGTTTTGGTGAATGCATAGGAGTTGGCAGACACACTTGTGGATTTGATGCAGCCTAAATATGGCAGTTGTGGGTATTGATATCACCATTCAAATAAAAATGTGCCTCACCACTCCATAAAATTTGCCATGGCCATGCATCATCCACTTCCATGCGTGCTGAAAATCTCAAGGAAAAGTCAGTTCGGGGTACGTTCATCTCCAGGAAGCAAATTGTTGAACAGGTGTGAGTTTATAGGGATAAAATGTCAATATCTTATGCAATATTTTCCTCACCGTCGAATATCGGATATTTGTTTGGCGTGCTATTGCGTATGCACTGCTGGTACCCTGCACAGTAGTCATCTCCTGTTCCACAACAGCAGTTGCAACTTCTTCAACGTGTTGCTGCCTGATTCGTTTGCTTCCCCGGCCTGGTTGCATTCCTAGAGTCTTGGTAGATTCAAATCATTTAATCATTTTCCGTAAGTTAGTTATGCTCACTGGTCCTCTTCATAACGTTTTCAATCGCCGGAATTCATGAAGGGCAGCACTTGCATTGCGCTCTTCTGATAAAACAACTTGACTAATAACGCCCGGTCAGGCAGAGTAAGCATCATCGTCAGGCCATTCGTTCGTGAATGATGGGAAATCCTCAGCCATGCCTTTTATTGACACGGAACGCGCTTATGCAATTATATTCATTGTTTTCTTGAAATAAGCGCCCCCTATGGCGACTTTTGGTACTATTTTTTTTTTTGCAGAAATCGAAACTGCATGTTTCACTAAGTATATACACCAAAATGTGAGACGAAGGTGAGACAACACAAATTTCGCTCACATAGGTGGAGGATGAACGAATACGCGGATCACTGCTGCCAACCTGACAGCAATGAGGCATCGGCAAATTCGGGCAAGACTAATCCTCCTATGTCTATAGTGGGTGGCAATTGATGTTAGCCCCCAGACTAAGTTCATGTTGCACTGCACTCTGTACAGGTCAAGTTGTAAAGGCAAGGTTAATAGGCATTTTGATGTAAGTCTTGGGATATCATGAGTTTTGAGAAAACACGACTTGACGAACATCGACGTGGAAAACCAAAGTTTTCCTCTATATGGATAGGAGGTTTTCACGTTTATTTAGTTCCATTTCACAGTATTTGCTTTTTGTTTGCTTTGACATAATTGCATGTTATACTTTTGATCAGCTTCGCCTAGCTCATCCTAGTTAATGTAATGGAAAACCTATTGCATTAACATCAGCTTCACAGTCGTTCACCGATTCAACATATTCTTGAGTTAGCTCATTTTAAGATAGCTGTCTTTGCGTTTGTGCAGCAATTCTATCTGGTCTTTTAGCAGCAAAATCCATGAGTATGGTAATCATCTTGTTGCAATTTTTTTGATCTGCTGTGCTTTTCATTGAGGCATATAGAAACCAGTTTTTTTAATGGAACCTCTTGCATTTCGATCTTAACTCTTGCAACAATCATACTAATAATTAAATATGATTAGTTAATTATTCTGAGTGGAATTTTAGTAGAGTGATAATATTTTACTTGAAAATTCTCTTCTGCACCATCCTTTGTGTTGATTGAAAAAAATTATCATAAGGTATTTGAAGAAATTCACAAGATTCTTCTAGCAATTTTTGGCCAAACTGATGGTTTTTAAAGAAAGGCAAAAATTCTCCAACTTGTTTTCCATCTCCTGGAAATGATGTAGTTATTCTGCCTTTGATCATTACAATAGGAATAGGGTTGGGGATGATTGTAACATACAGGCATCTGCAGTTTCTGTAGCAGCTTTGATTGTTTCCACATTAAATCTGCAGAAGTTATTGGATTCCTCCACATGTCCTTGCTTCAACTTTTAAGAAACAATTCAGAGGAAAGAGGCTTCATCATTTTCTATAAAAATCTGGCTCTGAAAAATTTTCAGATTCAAGAAATTAACTTAGGTCACTCAAGTTTTCGAGTGCGTCTTCTATTGGGTATAATGGTCATCTACTTATTCCCTATTGCTCCAAAGCCAACGTGATCATCGTGGTGTTTTGTCGGTCACGACATCGGTGAAAACTTCAACCCCCTTCCCTCACATCATCAATTACCATCATTTTCAAACTATCTTCTCCTATTCTATAATGATGTAATGTTTGAAAGAACCCCTAGAGGCAATCCGTGCAGATGGTATTCTATTAATTGAATATAATTTCCTATATCCTCGTAAGTTTCATTGTCCAGTACAGAACGTTCATGAACCAGCAAAGAGGTAGTTCTGTGGCTTTCCCTGAAGATGATGATACTGCCGGAGGTTGCTAGATCACACAATGGCACTGTGATCCGAGAAGGAGCATGGTAAGATATTCATAGTTCCGGATGCATTAAAAAATGCATTAAAATTTTGTTGTTATCGTTACATCATATTCCTAGGCATCGAAGGAATACGCGCATGTTCTACGCGAAGAGAGCTTCTATCGACGCAGTACAACGTAACAAAGAGAGAACAAATCGGAAAAAAAGAAAGGTAACGTCGGAGAAGAGAAGTAACGACGAAAGGACAGTTGCCTCCGAGACGGAAAGGAAGAAAAACGAAAACTTAGAAAAAAAAATACAACTGGCAGAGAAGATAACCTTAAATCGACTTCTAAAATATATTCTGATCGCATAGGACCGCTCCCAGTTAACGCAAAATGTCAAGCGACCTGAGGGAAGAAATGTCAGTCTGGAGATTCCATTAGTAGCAAGCAAGGCGACAGGTATAAGTGAGTCGCATGAGGAGTTGCTTAATAATTTCCCTGGAGCATGTAGATAAGCGTTTGAACTCTAATTATTATGCTCTAACTAGTCTTCATGAAGGATATTGGGCTTGTGTAAATTACGATAGCTCGGAAAAATATTCGGATTTCGAATTAAGAAGAGCGAAAAGCTTCTTTCCGTACGGCGTAGATGGTTTCGACGTAGAAGGTAAAGGACAGTTCATTTTATATCGGCTTCTTTAATTTGTGGAATTTGTGGATTTTATCGGAAGCATTAAATTTCTGTTCCTTGACGATTCCTACAGTATGGAGAACTTTTGCACTTATGTATTGGATTAGCTTTTGGGCAAATGAAATTTATAGAATTACGGAATGATACTTTGATTTGAATTTTAGAATTTCATTAGCATACTTGAAATTAATGTTTAAAATTTTCAATTTGTCAAAATGTCAAAAGTTTACCATTAATGTTTAAAATCTATAAATTAATATTCATTTGTGTTTATACGTTTGAGCTATTGAGTGAAAAATAAATTTATAAATTACCCCGAGTTTGCGTATTGGGGTTTAGGAATCCTGAAAAGATATTCTCATTATATGGAAACAATAAAATTCATCGTACTTGATTTATCATTGTGACTGCAAATTTACGAAATATGAATTTATTACCTTTGAGGTTTACATTACCAAATAACTGAACTATTTTCGATACTGAACTGATTAAGTATGTAATTACCTGTTTAGACATTGATTCTACTTTGGCAACAATGTCTAACCATTGAAATAGGAAGTTTAACTGGACACGCCCACTCCAACTTTCGTTGGATAGAGCACACGATGAAGAATATTTATCAGTCTAATTAATATTTTGCCTTTTTTGCTGGAATACTATATTAGGAGACTCGACAGTTCTCGTTCATGATTCTCCATAGTCTGCTTTGTACTCAAAAGGAAGACATTGGTTTTCGTTCTGAAGGAAAAAGATAATTTTCAATTCTAGTCGAACTTCAAGATAGCGACCCACTATACTTTGCACGAACAGTATTTTCCGATTTAATAGGATCTTATCTGTTTAATTATCGATTCATTCAGAGATTGCTTTATATAATTCTATGTGTACATTTTAATGTATATCTGATACAATTTAATCTGAAGTTCAGATGCTTGCAATTGCATCTTTATTTCGAAATTCAAGGTTACATTTCATTTGTTTCAATCTTAAAAATTTATAAGAATTAAAAAATATAATTCTAAAAAAATAAGGTTGTCTGAGTTCTTCTATGTAGGATAAAAGATTTATATTTAATGTTTATAAATTTTGAATCTCACAGAAGAGTACCAAAGATTATAGCTGTGTTACCAGAAGCATAAATCGTATCGTATGCCCTACGTCATGCTTTGTGACCATATATTAGTGGCTAATCAAATTTTAGTATTAGACTGTAAAATTTTGCACCTAAGGAACTCTCTGCTAGTTGATTTTTTATGTATTTGTGTTAGATAGCCACGGATGGTGCAACGATTTTGGGATTCAGCGAATTCCTGTAGCCGTCGATTTTAACTGACCAAGAGTTTTGGAGGAAACAGGCGTTGTGGATCCAGGTGACAGATTTAGAGCAAACAGAGGGCTAAGTAGAGACAACGACGTATAGGTAGTTTAAAATTTGCCTGCGTCGTTTGATCAAAAAAAGGGACAAATATGAGGCCGCATAATTACAAAAAAGCGATTTACCATGTTCAGGGGTAGCATAGTCATTTTCAATCATTTTTGTAAGTTTAAACAAATAATGAAATATTATGGTATCACGAGTCCGATGTTGATTTATACATATCTGTGAATGACTTTGCCATCTGTTGCGGTACTTTACTAAAGTAAACTAATTAAAGGAACACTGAAAAAACTAATCCACGTGATAACTTTTATTTTTATTTTAAAATTAAGTAAGTCTGAAGACTTAGGTAATGAAGATATGTATGCCAGTATAAGGTGGTATTTTCAGGACGGATCCGAGAATAATAAGATCGGTAAAATAGAGAGATGCAATTATGCAGAATCTTCAGTTTTAAAATGAAAAGAAAAACCCAAAAGTTGAAAGACGCAAGTTTCTCTTCAAGCAAAGACTGTGATAGTTGTAGTAAAGAATTTTCACTTAATATGGTGATTGATGAAGTTAATAGGAGTAATGCCCCTGGTGAATTCCAGTCGGCCAAAGAAAAGGAAAATCGGCGTATCATTGAGTTAAGCAAAATGAGCTTTAAATCTTGTGGAGCTTTAGCAAATCAAATATCTTCTCTCAGTGATGGGGAAAAAATGGATTTCTGTTGTGATGTTTTCGCGACAATAATGAGGGAGCGCATAGAAACGACACCACCTCAAAATTTAGAAGAGACGATGAAAATTACTGCGGCGATGTTACGTTCCCAAAATGAGGGCGATTAATTTGATTGAGCGAAGAAAAGTTATGTGAAACCCGCTCCGGTTACATTTGCAGTAAATCGAATAAATTATATTTTTACGCAGGAAAGTACCGACTCTGTTACCGATTTGGCATCAGTAGCTTCTAACAATAAAAATTGTTGCAGATTAGAAGAGCAGAAATTTAGTCAGACTATCAGTGATCTGCCGAATAAATCAGTAGTACCTAATTGTGGACAGAAATACAGAAGTATCAAGTGGGAAAAAATTAGGGCTTGACAAGCAAAATGGCGATGTTAGTGATATTGCGCAGCTTCTGATAATTACGAAGAACAGAAATTTCGAATTTAAGATAGTTGTAATATAGTAAAAGACTAACCGTTAATTCAAGTAAAGACGGAAGTTTATGAGCAAATAAAAAGTATACTTAATGAGGATGAGAAAATAGGAATCAATTATCTGTTAGAATTTGGAAATAATGCCCAAGTGTGTCAGTTGAAAGGATGGCTCGAAATGTTGCAAAAGAAATTAATCGATATAACACAGTTCGGCTAGAATTTATGCCAAGAGTGCATTTAGAAATGTGCGACTACAGAGAAAAACATGAAGAGATTCAAGCATCGCACTTAGCTGATATAGTGATTACAGATAAGGAGCCCATAGAGAAGTTGGATGTTAGTGAAGAACTAGCAAGGGCCCTTTCCCAAGGATTTGTGCAGCTGCAAGGATTAATAAATTACGATAGGATTAGCAGTCACATGGAACATTTCATTCCTTCACAATTCATCCAGAAATTACCAGGACAGGAATCCGATGCCCGAGTACGCGGGTTCGATCCCGGCCGAGGACGACGAGGATTTTTCAGGGGGAAATCCTGAGATCACGCACTTCCTTCGGAAGGGAAGTAAAGCCGTTGGTCCCGTGTAGTCGTTTGCCGGCTGCACGTTAAAGAACCCTTGCGAGGTAAAATTTGCGGCCCCTATAACGCCGTCCTGAAATGACCATAGCAGTTGAAAAGGACGTTATTACCAAACAAACTAAACCAAACCAGGAATCCGAAATAGAGATAGGTGGTATAGGATTTTAAAGAGCGATCGAGTAAATAAAATACGTAAATGGAACTCCGTGTTAGATAGCATTAATAAAGAAGAAGAAAATGAGCAATTAGGTATTGATAACTGGAATAGGTATTGTGAAGCGCAAAGCGAAGATGAAGTTATCATGTCGCTGTAATCTAATTCCGAACCAGGAAGGTGTAGATTATATAGAGCGCCGTTTAGTAAATGACACACTTAAAGAAATCAAAAATAGGTTGGTCCGAATTGAATAATTAGTCCAGAGTCTTTTTAAAAGAAACAATATTGACTTAAATAAGGGTACAACGAAATGAAATCATGAGAGTATCCATGAAGTAATAGAAGAAGAGTTAGCAATGCTTGTGAATTATATAGCGACCGGAAGTAATAAAGATAAGCAAGTAAAGAAACAAAGGTTTAAAGAATCCTAAACATATTCAGTGCGTAAGACTGCAAGTAATTCAAACAATTTCAAGAGCAATAAGTCAAAGGTTAAATTGTTAAATAATATTAATAAAAAAAAAGAATTTAGAGAATACCGGTTGTAAAAGAATTGAAGCAATGTACTTTTATAATTCCATGTTTGTGAAAAATAAAGCATAAATTTACAAGGAAATAAGAACATAATATTAACAGATATCAAGCTAAAGAGAATTTTAAGGAAAGTCGTAAAGCATGGTATGAGCATAACCCCAACAGGTCAAAGATTAAGGCATTAAACAAGGGCTGTCCAAATCATGCCTGTCACCTGCGTGCAACATAAAAAGCTCGGAGATAGTCCAAAATCCGAGGAGATAATTCAAAACTCAGGAGGGGAGTGATTATATTTTTTCTTATGCAGTGTTGCCAGACTTTAGGGGGCGATTCCGTTAAATGAGGCATTATTTCTTTTGTTACTGATACTTGCTTGTTTTTCATCTCGCATAACATGATAAAAAGCATAAAATCACTAAACCAGTATTTAATCCGTAGTGGACAATCTGATATTTTTCATTGTTCACGGATCGGATTCTAAATGTTTAATATGCAATTGTGTCCTATTTCTTCCATGTTCGTTCTGTTTTTTTAGGCAAACTTTCATCGACTTCATCAGGAAGCAGCCAAAATAATAACCATGTTTGTATCTACCTATGTCTGTGAAAGACTTTTTTCAGTGCTAAAACTTACAAAACTACATTCCAATTAATCCTAGCAGACATGAATCTTAAAAATGGAATATGCTTGTCCGTCAGTAGAACAATTCTATCTGACATCGAGAAAAATCGTCATATTAAAACGAAGGATTAAAATGATAAACTGCCTCGTTTTTTTACAGTGTCGAATTGATAATTAGCAACTCGACCTTATGGAACTGATCAACGTAATGTGCTATAGGGGGGAGGAAGAATGCCCGAGCAGAAAATTCCCGAGAGGATATTTATATGGGAATCCCATGAAAGGTTGTGTGAGAGATTGATCCCTAGAAATTTAACATTTTTAAAATGATTAAGGGTCAAATGTTTGTAAATTAGAGAGAAGTTCAGGAGATCTAATTTTTTGTTACGTTGATGAAAAATGATGTAAATAGATTTCTCGATAGTTAAATGTAAGCTATTTAATTTGTTCCCGTTTGATAGGTTGTTGAGTATACGGTTAATTGTGTGTTGGATTAGTGATAGAGATGAGTCACCAAATAATAGAGTAGCGTCATCGTCATATGAAATAGTAGGAGAGGAGTTAGAGCTAAAGGTAAATCATTTATGAACAAGTTGAAGAGCAGTGGTGAGAAGACTGAACTTTGAGGGACATCGGTATTTCGGGTTAAAAAGGAGGAAGAGATATTGGAAAGAGTGAGTGAGTATTGTCTGTCTTTTAAAAAACTTGCAATCCATTGAAACGGTGAACAAAGAATGTTGAAAAATTGAGTAAATTTAAATAGGAGGAGATAATGGGGAATAAAATCGAAAGCTTTTGAGAAATCAAGGAACAGCCCCACGAAATTTTGCTAGTTGTAATGTTAGTGATTATATATTCCATGAGTTCATAACAAGCTGTTGTTTTTTTACGTTTGGGGTAAAGCCGTGTTGCGAGGAGGAGATCCGATTATTAGTATGTACGTATGAGGATAATCGGGAGTTGAAGAGTTTTTCAAACATTTTGGCATACCAGGACAAAATGGAAATTGGTCGATAGTTGGTGAAGTCGGTGTGGGTGCCTTTTTTATGGAATGGCAGAACTTTAACGAATCGGAGGCAATCTGGAAAGATGCCTTGAGATATAGAAATGTTAAAAAATAAGGAAAGGAGGGGTTGAGAACCCAGTTCAAGCCGAGATTAGGATTATAGAGCAAAGACCTGGGGAATCAGGATGATAGGATGTATTAAAAGAATTTATAATTGCAGCGACTTCTTCTTCTACCATGGAGGGGGGGGGGGCGAAAAAAGCGCTGTGATTTGGAGGCTTAATTGTCATGTAATCGAGGCAGGGTGATGAAGTAGTAGTTGTTTTAGGTAACAGGGTTTCTAGGAAAGTTGTAAGCAGAGGAGGATTTACGGAGTTTGGGAAAGGTAGTATAGGGGAGAATTTCCATAAAGTAGGTTATGTATCGATCTCCATTTGGATTTGTTGTTGGTAACCTTATTGAAGAGCTGGTAAAAGTAGGTCTTCTTCGCTTCAGAGATTTTTTTGCGAACGTAGTTGGAGAAAGTATTAAAAGCATGATTGGAACTAGAGTTCGGAGAATGTCTAAATTTACGAGATAATGAATTTTTGTGATTAATTTGAGAGAGGATGGAACTACTAATCCATGGCTTAGAAATCTTGGTTTTGGATTTAGAAGTGGGAGGACATGGGGGAAATATCTATTAATACCAAGATTAACGTGAGCTAAAAAGGAATCAAATAATATATTAATATCTGTATTGTGGTTTAAAATAGATGGCCAGTCGGTTTGTTCGAGGAAAGAGTTAAATATAGGGCATCTTTTTGGAGTGATGGTCAGGGAATTTTGAGAGAAGGAAGTTGTGAAGGAGGGACTGGAGAAGCTTGCCTTTTCCGCCATCCTTATTTGCCATCTTTTGATCCGTCTCTTTGGCTACACTACAACCACTGCCTAGATCGCCGTTTTCCAGATCGCCACGAGGAATCTCCCACGGCTCCCACTGATTGGCTCCTCCTGCATGTTTCACCTGATGACGTCCTCGGCTTCGTCGTCTCCCTTCCTGTTTAATGGAAAACCCGGGTTCGGTATCGATGGACGACATCATCGGAATTCTCGTTGTCATTCGAATTCCGTGACACACTCGCCGCCTCCAACCGCAGATTTTCCTGCATGTTAATGACGTTGAGCTGCGCAGTCCCCAGTCGATGATAGCGGCTTCCGTTCTGCTTATTGCCCTGCCGGTTTTTCTCAAAAAAATTTCGAGGCGAGAACTTGCACTTTTGGTGATTGGCTTGAGAACCAACCCAATTTCCAGGATTTAGTTCTTGTCTTGCTTTCCTGCATGACTTCCCGTAGCTACCAGACCCTTTCTCATGCCAATTCCGCTTGCTATCCATCCGAGTTTCTTTATTTGTATTAGTTCTAGGGGGATACCACTTTTGATACCACTTTTGATGGCGCCACATACTCTTTTGTATCCTGATATTTCTTCTGAAGAAATGAATGTCTTTGTTGTTTATATTGTGGGCTTTTACCACTAATTCTGAAATGCGGAGACTGCAGTGCCGACGAATCGCAAGCGTGATTTTGGGGCGTATTCTTCCTTTGATGACGCCTGTAGCCTTTCTTACGAAGTCTGCACAGTGTTTCTTGCTTTACACTCGATACTCTCAACACTTCTTCTATCCTAGCCAGAGTATTTTGGATCTCTGCTAATATTCTAGAGGATAGATTCTAGAAGCTCCTTATGTGAAGAATGGTTTCTTATACTGTGTTTATTTAACAGCCGAGGCCCTTCTCTTGTGGTTTTAGCGCACAATCGTGTTCCACCATCCGCCTTCCTGTCGGAATTTTCATCTCCTTCATCATAAATAGTCTTTTCCGATGTAGTCGGATTCATAAGTTTTAAATTTTCCTGGAGGACGTTAGCTAATACCACTTCCATGTAAAAGTAGTCTTCCATAGATCTGCTTATGTTACTATAGCTGATTAGACCTTGAAGAGGAACCAGCTTCCAGGAGAGAACTAGATCTAGGTTCAGCCTATTAACGTTTACTTTGTTCGTAACACCCATATTGGCAGTTCTTTGGCATTATCTTCTAACCATTCTTAGGTCACTTCTGCCAAGAAAGCATCAAAAATGTCCCTGGTCATGAATCTGGTCTTTAGCAGTTCCATCATCCCGCTGAATCTATGGACATCGTCCTCTTTACCGCACTGGAAGATGTGCCGTATACATTCTTCCTCTGACCTGATAAATACATACTCGTGGACGGCTTCAGAATTAGTCTTCCTTTGAATAACACCATCACATGAGTACTCTTCCATCGTTGAATTTTGGTTCATGTTGTTGTCCGAATTTCTTTCTCCAATGCCCCACAGCTCATTACTATGCTGTTGATTGACATCACTGACTATAGGAGCTAAGAATAATGGAGGCTCTATAAAATAGTAACTCTTTTTAGAAGTCGCTTTGGCGTTATTTCCTTTCACTTTACACCTTTTCTTTTTTTTTCCCTTTTGATTGGGGATACCGGGCACCTTGTCCTCCGCTGCTTACAATTACATTTAAGTCAGGCTTCTGTTCCTTCATGCTCTCTACATCGTCCTCCTCAGCCCACTTGTTTGAAGTTATCTCTCCATCTGGCTATAGCAACGATGCTGCAATAATCATGGCCATCTTTTGATACGTCTCCTTTGGCTCCACTACAACCACTGCCTAGATCGTCGTTTTCCAGATCGCCACGACGACTCTCCCGCGGTTCCCGCTTATTGGCTCCTGCTGCGTGTTTCACCTGATGCTGCGTCCTCGACTTTGTCGTCCCTCTTCCTGTTTCGATTGATGGAAAACCCGAGTTCGGTATCGATGGACGACATCATCGGAATTCTCGACGTCTTTCCAATTCCGTGACAACGCGAAAGTCGAATAAGAGCGGCTTCTTTATATTAAGTTAAATGAGCAAAAACAGGCTGTTGATAATTATATTCATCTACGGGAAGCTGTGGCTGATAATTTGGCTGATATAAAAGGGATAGTCATATTACCAGCTACGTTCACTGGCAGTCCAAGGCACATGCATGAATATTCTCAAGAAGCTATGTCCTATGTCCACAATCATGGCCATCCAGATCTTACTGTAACCTTTACGTGCAACCCTAAGTAGCCAGAGATTACAGTTAAGCTTTTGGAAGACCAATCACTGATTGATCTGTAGGATTTTACTGCGAGAGTTTTTAAGTAAAACTAATAAAATTTATTATTATTATGAAAATCCACATATTTCGAGAAACCAGCTGTTGGGTGTATTCGCTCGAATGGCAAAAGCAAGGTCTTCCACACATACGTATAGCTCAAAAAAAAATCTGACTGACTGAAATCTTTCTATATCTATCTATATATTTTTTATTTATTTATTTATATATTTATTTGAAATTTTACATTGTAAGTTGGACAAGTGCAAAGAGAGTTACATGGGTTAAGGTATAGCTTGTTGAATCAAGTTAAAAACATGCAATTTATGGTTTGAACGTGACTTCACCATGCAATTAAAAATCTCATTCCTAGCATTGAATGGTAAATTACTCCAATAATCACAAGCACTATGGGGAAAATAAGTTTGCAAATATTTTGATACCATAAACTTTGTCCTAAGTTTATATCTTTTTGTAGTTCGAGTATTAGGCGTATCAGTAACCCATTGGTTAACATAGTGGAGCGGATGGTTGCTGTCAGTGATCGCTCGATATACACTGGCGGAAAAAAATCCCAACACCACGAAGGACTTGTGTTAGTTAAATGAAATTTGGACAATATATTCAGCTATGGTATTTATTCAATTGATTCAAGTTTCGAGGTTACAAAATTAGGGGGTGCCACCAGAGCCACCCTATACATGCAATAGAGACATTCCAATGACAGATATAAAGGAGACCAGACGCGCGTCTGTGCACTTGAGACACTTGTGGACGTGTGTGATACTGTAGAGTACAGTAAAAGATGCCTCGAAGGCGACTGCGACGTGAATATGGGCAGCTAACCCAATTCGAAAGAAGACGTGTAGTGGGCCTTCGAGAGGGTGGACTTTTGTTCCGTGCTATGTAGAACACATGGGACAAGACATTGCCACTGTGTACAAATGTTGGCAGCAATGGTCCAGGGAAGGCAGGATTACCAGGACATCAGGATCTGGACGACCCCCAGCCGCTGGAGACAGGGTTGAACGGCGCATGTGTAGGATGGCTGTGGCAAATCGGACACCATCTGCAGCCGACATTCGGGCTGCAGTGGCACCCAACGTCACTCCACGCACAATTCGGAACCGTCTCCTGGCCAGGAACCTCCACTGCAGGCGCCCTGTGGCATGTTTGCCTCTTACCGCTCAACACCATTTGGCACGTCTTCAGTGGTGTCAAGCCAGAGTGGCTTGGAGGGCAGAATGGAGTTCTGTGGTCTTCACGGATGAAAGTCGTTTCTGACTGGGTCAGAGTGATGGTCGCACAAGGGTCAGGAGGAGGAGTTGGGATGTCCTGTTACCGAGCTGTATCTGTCGTCGTCCCTACCCCTGGCGTTTTGGTATGGGGAGGGATTTCCTACGACAGCAGGACCCCTGGTTTCCTGTCACCATGACGGCAAATGTTTACATTTGGATGGTTTTTGAACCCACTGTGAAGCCATTTATGGCTGTTATGCCACGGGGGCTGTTCCAACAGGATAATACTCGACCCCACACGGCCGCTGCAACCCAACGTGCCCTTCAGGGTGTCCTTATCCTACCATGGCCAGCACTATCACCAGATCTCTCGCCCATGAAGAACGTCTGGGACATGGTTGGAAACAGTGTCAGGGCTCTTCCACAACCAGCAACAACTGTCGCTGATCTGACCATCCAGGTTAAACAGGCATACAATGCCATATCACAAAATGACATTCGGCATCTCTACGACCGTATGCATGCACGTGTGCAGGCCTGCATAGACCAGTGCGGCGACTACAGTGGGTACTAAAGTCCGTGGTTTTCACCATGTTGTAACCTTGAAACTTGAATCAATTGAATAAATACCATAGCTGAATATACCCTCCAAATTTCATTCATCTAACACAAGTCCTTCGTGGTGATGGGATTTTTTTCCGCCAGTGTATTTCTTTAAGACGAGCAATTTTAATTATAGATTGCAAGGAAGGTATTTCATACAAAAAGCAGTTGACTTTGGACCAATTTCGACTATCGTTAATTTTACGTTATGTTCATGCATGGCACATCATTCCAAGTAGTTTGATATATTATATGCCATATATTATTTTTTATTTTATTTTATTTTATTTATTTTATTTATTTGGATAAAAACTATTCCATAAGAAAATTACAATCGTCCATCCAGGGCCAGTATGGCCGTAGGCCGACAGGGTAGGTCCCTGGATGGGGAACAAGAGACAGTGTCTAACAGTGATGTTATAAATTATAATGTAATATAAATTATGTTGAGGGGGCGAGGCGGGCAGAGGTAAGGGAAAGTTATATAGGCGTGTGTGTTAAGAAATAATACTTAATACGATTTTTAAAGGTTACAATATTCGGGGACATTCGGAGATCTGGTGGTATAGAAGACCAGAGTCTATTACCTGAGACAGAGATGCTTTTGAGTTCGTAATTATGCTTTATACGTGCTATTTGCAAGGAGGTTGAGTGTCGAGTGTTGTAAGGAGGCGCGCTATTGATTGTAAATAAGGGTTGAGGTTGGAAGATTAAAATGTAATTGTTGAGTATTATGTATATAAAGATTGCAAGGTTTATAAAGTAGAGTTGTTGAATGGGTGTGATACCCACTGTGGTAAAAAGATGAGAGACAGGGGCTGGTTTGCGTAGTTTTAATAGAATTCGGACGAACCATTTTTGAAGCCTGAATAAGCGTAGAAGATTATGGTTAGTGGTCGAACCCCAAAATTGAAGGCCGTAAGTTAGTGAGGAGTGGATTAGAGTGTTATATAATAGCAAGAGGATTTTTGGGGGAAAGAAGTGGAGACGGGAGAAGAGCCCTAAACGCTGATTAAGTATTGAAGCTAAAGAATTGATGTGGATATCCCAGGAGAGGTTGAGTTAAGTGAATGCCTAGATATTTAAAGGATTTGGATGGGGTAATCAGTTGTGAGTTGTAATGTAGAGAAAATTCGTTCGTGTCAAATTTTTTATTGCGTTGATGGAAGATGACGTAAGTGGTTTTGCTAAGGTTGAGGGATTTATGATTGATAGTGTTCCAGAAAAGAAGTTTTTCTAGGATTGAGTTAAAGGTATCCTTTATTGTACGTAGCGAGGCGTCGGCATAGGATATTGTGGCATCATCTGCATACAATATTAAAGATAAGGGAGAAAGTATGGAGGAAAGATCATTTATAAAAATATTAAATAAAAGCGATGATAAGATGGAACCTTGGGTGACTCCAATATTTCGGGTGATTGTGGAGGAGGATTTATAATGAAGGTGGAGGGTGTATTGTCTATTTGATAAAAAGCTTGAAAGCCAGTCAAGAGGAGGGCCACGTATGTTGAAATGTTGGGATAATTTGTGTAGAAGAAGGTCATGAGGGATTGAGTCGAATGCTTTAGAATAATCGAGAAATAGGGAGACAACTAATTTGTTTTTGGCCATATTAGAGATAATGTATTCCATCAGTTCGTAGCAGGCAGTGGATGTGTTTCTTTTAGGTGTGAATCCGTGTTGGGAAGGAGAAAGAAGATTCTTTGAAAAAATGTATGAAGGTAGACGTGTGTAGAAAAGGCTCTCAAATATTTTGGCAAAGGAAGAGAGAATAGATATTGGGCGATAGTTGGAAAAATTAGTCTTGTCGCCTTTTTTGTGAATTGGCGTAATTTTCGCAGAACGGAGACAGGAGGGGAATTTGCCATGGGCAAGGGAGATATTAAATAATAGTGTCAAAGGAACAGCAAAACCAGAGCGTGCACAAATTATAATGTTAGAACTGATGCCGAGAGAGTCTGGATTGTTAGATGGTTTGAGACGGGAGATAATGGACGACACTTCATCAAGGGAGGCTGGAGAAGAAAAAAACGAGGATGAATCTGTCAATATTGAGATAGGGTATTGTTGTTGAGAAGAAGGTGAAGTTGTGGGCGGTAGCAGTACATTCAAAAAGTTAGTTAAAAGAGCGGGATCAAGGGTGGAAGGGTCAGAGAATGGCGAAATAAGAGGGGCGGGCCCCTGATTTAAATTTTTTATAACTTTCCATTTTAAATTGCTGTTAGTGACCTTCGCAAAGAATTGAGAAAAATAATTGGATTTAGCTTTTTGAATGGCATGACGTGTGGAATTGGAGAAAGATCGGAACCTAAATTTGTTATAAGCATTTGGAGAGCGGCGGTATTTGCGATATAAAGCATTTTTATGTGAAATAAGTGAGAGTAAGTTAAGGGTCATCCATGGCTTCAGAAAAGAGGGTTTTGTATAAGAGGAGGTAGTAGATATACATGGTAGGTATCGGTTGAAACCACTGTGGATTCAGTAGAAAAATTTTTCGAAGAGGGTGTTGATATCTTCCTCTGGGTTAAATAACGAGTTCCAGTTGGTTAATTCCAGAAATGAATTGAAGATTGCTAATCTGTTGGTAGTTATTAGCCGGGTGTTGAGGGACGTTGAGATGGGGTGTGCCGTTGACTGGAAAGATTGGAAGGTGAATATTGGAAGGTGGTCCGAAATTTCACAGTCCAGGGAGCCGCTGTATAAATTATCAGATAAAATCGAGAAGAATTGTTCGGTTAGGGAGGATGAGTTGTGTAAATTCGAGTAATGCATAATGGAAGAAATTAGAGGCGATAAACCGGCACGTGAGGTTAAGTCCAGAATTGAGGAAACATTAAAGGAAGATGTGGAAAAGTTAACATTAAAATCTCCAGAGATTAAGATTTTATGGGGGGTAAGACTAAGGTCAAGGAGTAAGGAAGAGAGAAAAGTTATAAAAGGGGAGAGTTGACTGGTAGGTGGGCGATAGACTGTGATCAAATAAAGCTTGCTGTTAACAAAGATTGTTAAAATTTCGAAATCGTCTGTAATGGTTGTATAGTTGGTGTTGAGGACATGGTGTAAGGAATTAGAAATATAGACAACAATTCCTCCTCCTCTTTTAGTTGGGCGGTGTATTGCTTTGAATGAGTAGTGGTTTGTAGGAGGAACTTCAAAAATTGATCTCGTCCAAGACTCTGTAATAGAAATAAGATGCGGGAGAGTGTGAAGAAGGGCAAGGGAAGCAAACAGGGAAGAGGAGTTAGCCCGGAGGCTGCGGATATTCAGGCTTAAGAGAAAAAGGGAGGAAGGGGAAGAGAGTAAGGGATCTTTAGTTAAGGCGGAGTTTAGGTCTGAAAAGGTAGTTGGTGAATGGGGTGGAGGCATGGTTAAGCTAAGATCTGATTAGAATTGGGGCAGATTGAACTGGGGAAGGAACTGCGAGCCGTTGAAAAATGCAGATAGAACTATGTGTGGGCCGGAGAGAATTGTGAAAGGATTTGAGAAAGGTCTTTAAGACTATTAATGACAAAGCATGACTGGGGGATTATATTGACGGTTTAAGTCGGAAATTTTTTGTATTGGGGTGATTTTCTCGGTAGAGTCTTTCACGAGAATCCTTCCATTGGATGCCCAAGCATTGTGTGGACCGAGTTTAGATTTGGCTATACATAGTAGTCGATAACGGGAGGGCGTCAAGTCTTCGGCGATATGGGTGGGGGAACCACGTAATTGCTTTCGATTTTTTATTATAAGATCTTTGTGGAGAGGTGAGAAGAATTGTAGCAGGATTGGTCGGGTCTTGTCAGGGACTCGGCGACCGATGCGGAATGCAGATGAAATTGCTGAAGGCTCGAGGTGAACATCGACTTTTGAGGAGAAGAGATCAAGGCATGAAGAGATGAGGTTCTCTGTCGGGGTCTCTGTTAAACCATAAATTCGTACGTTGCAGCGCCTTCCATATTGATCGATGTCATCAATGTGCTGCAACATTTCAGAAATAGAAGCGTTAGGTGGTGAGGTGGTTTGAAGGTTGAGGGGAGCAAACGGTGTGTTGAGTTGAGCAATTGTTGCATCTAATTTGTCTAGGCGATTGTCAATTTCGTCTAGGCGAGCTTCAGTTGACGATACACGGTTAATAAGGGCGAAGAAAAGAGTGTCAATCTTTTTGGTGAGCCGCTGAAGGAGAGTATCAAATAAACTGTCGAAGTTGGTTAAATTTTCCAAATAATCAGAGACGCCCTTCTCGATGGCAGCGTAGATGGAATCATCGAGAGAGGACGACGAGGATGAGATCTGAGATGCACTGGTTAAAGGCTTTCCAGGCGCTCCTTTGGGCTTTTCTCCGTGCAAGGGCATGACTTGTAAAGATCACGTTGACCTAGGGATGTGCTACGAATGTTGAGGGAGAGATGAAATAAATAATAGGGAATGGGTGGGTGAATTCCAATCTGCCTCAATTCAAGGGGAGGAACTTACAATTGCACTGATGGGCTAGCCTTAATAAATGCAATTATAAGGCTACAGAACTTTGGATGCTACTTGCAAGGTGGTGGACACTTGAATGTATAGAATACAACGAGAGCAGTGAGTAAACTAAATATGATCTGTGCGAGTAGGCTAGTGGGAGCGGAAACTACAAAAAGTCAGAGATTAAATTGGAAGAACAAGTGTAGTATACAGGCTGTAGTTGGTAGTCACTGAGCACTGGGAGGGCAGCGTTGCTGTTTAAAGGTAGTAGAAAGCCAACAATGGAATAAAGGACAACAGCAGGGTTACTTCATAACAATGCCATTCAGGATAACGACGTTAAAACTCACTGATTGTTTTAAGTTAAAGATCGCACGCCAGTTTGAAATTAGAAGAACAGGATTTAAAAATAGAACTCACAGATTGTGGAAAAGTCGATCTGGAGCTTCGTAAAACTCAGTGAAAAATCACAACATTCTTATCAATAAACAGTACCAGATAGAAATGTCGCTACAGGGTTATATTTAGGAACCAGAGATATATCGAGAATCCAGGAGCTGATGAATTAGCGTCTGATCCAGGTGAAGACTTCAATACCCACTGTGAAGACTTTTGACCAGCTTTTTCTAAAATTAGCGTTGAAATTTCTAATGAACCATAACGGGTCCACGAGAAACAAGTGCCTCTTAACCAATTTCGACCATCATTAATTTTACGTTATGTTCATTTATGGCACATCATTTCAAGACTTTTTATATATTACATGGCATATTTTAGCATTGAAAGTTCCAATGAACCATACTGGGTCCAAGAGAAACAAGTGCCTCTTAACCAATTTCGACCATCATTAATTTTACGTTATGTTCATTCATGGCATATCATTCCAAGACTTTTGATATATTAACTTCCGTATATTAGCATTGAAAGTAACAATGAACCATAATGGGTCCATGAAAAGCAGGTACCTTTGAACCAATTTCGACTATCATTAATTTTACGTTATGTTTATTCATGACACACCATTCCAAGTCGTTATGTATATCACATGCCATATTTTAGCATTGAAAGTTCCAATGAACCATAATGGGTCCCTGAAAAGCAGGTATCTTTGAAACAATTTCGACGGTCATTAATTTTACGTTATGTTAATACATGGCACATCATTCCAGGTAGTTTGATATATTACATGCCATATTTTAGTATTGAAAGTTCCAAAGAACAATAATGGGTCCATGAAAAGCAGATACCTCTGAACCAATTTCGATTGTCATTATTTTACGTTATGTTAATACATGGCACATCATTGCAAGTCTTTTGATATATTACATGGCATATTTTAGCATTGAAAGTTCTACCGAACCATAATGGGTCCATGAAAAGCAGTTCACATTGAACCAATTTCGACTATCATTAAATTTACGTTATGTTCATTTATGGCACATCATTCCAAGTCTTTTGATATATTACATGGCATATTTCAGCATTGAAAGTTCTAAAGAACCATAATGGATCCATGAAAAGCAGGTAACTTTGAACCAATTTCGACTATCGTTAATTTTACGTTATGTTCATTCATGGCACATCATTCCAAGTCGTTATGTATATCATATGCCATATTTTAGCATTGAAAGTTCCAATGAACCATAAAGGGTCCATGAAAAGGAGGTACCTTTGAAACAATTTCGACTGTCATTAATTTTACGTTATGTTAATACATGGCACATCATTCCAAGTAGTTTGATATATTATATGCCATATATTACCGTTGAAATTTACAATGAACCATAATGGATCCACGAGGGACAAGTGCCTCTTAACCAATTTCAACTATCATTAATTTTACGTTATGTTAATACATGGCACATCATTGCAAGTCTTTTGATATATTACATGGCATATTTTTGCATTGAAAATTGTAATGAATCATAATGGGTCCATGAAAAGCAGGTACCTTTGAACCAATTTCGACTATCATTAGTTTTATGTTCTGTTCATTCATGGCACATTATTCCAAGTAGTTTGATATATTACATGCCATATTTTAGCATTGAAAGTTCCAATGAACCATAATGGGTCCATGAAAAGCAGGCACCTTTAAACCAATTTCGACCATCATTAATTTTACGTTATGTTCATGCATGGCACATCATTCAAAGCCCTTTGATATTATACCTTCCCAATTTTAGCATTGATAGTTCTAATGAACCATAATGAGTCCATGAAAAGCAGTTACCTTTGAACCAATTTCGAATAACAATTATTTTACGTTATATTCATTCATGGCACACATTCCAAGTCGTTATGTATATCTCATGCCATATTTTAGCATTGAAAGTTCCAATGAACCATAATGGGTCCATGAAAAGTGGGAACCTTTGAACCAATTTCGACTATCATAAATTTTACGTTATATTCATTCATGGAACATCATTCCAAGCAGTTTGATATATTATATGCCATATATTAGCGTTGAAAATTCCAATGAACCATAATGGGTCCACGAGAAACAAGTGCCTCTTAACCAATTTCGACCATCATTAATTTTACGTAATGTTCATTT
>JAHWFO010032242.1:0-10464 GCA_023313115.1 Rhysida immarginata
TGGCTAGAGCGCAAACGTGCATGTGTCCGGATATTTGGGATCATATAGTGTAGCTTCTCATTGGCACAACACATAGTTCTTTCCTGTTGATTGTAATGATTTTATGACTGCCCCTCGGAAAGTTCGGTGAATCACCCCTTAATTTGATAATGGGAAGTGACCGACTCGAAACGACATGCGCAAGGCGTTCATCTGTATCTCAGCTAACATATGCATACGTGCCTTCACCGTTGTTGACAGACGTACGTTCATGCGGCAGTGTTAGAGTGCAGTGCGTTTATCACCGAGCAGGGAGTCAATATGAAATTGGCGTCCGTGCCAACATTACCTAGAAAGAAAGCCTTCCAACCGATAACCTACAGCCATGGTCGTATTTCTGTCATGGTTGACTGATATAAATGTCCATTACTGAAAAATGAAGCTAAAGTCCCTAGTTCCCGATAGGGCGGAGATTCCATTGAAAAATGGCGCTGATGTAATCGGCCCAAATGCGCGTGCAGCACATAAACTTTATTTTTATTTCCAATTTCAAAGGAGCCTGAATGTAATTGGGATAGAATTTGACGACATATACTGACGAATTTTGTGTATTCTGCAAAATGTTTAACTAATTGGTAAACGAGCGTGAATATATTATATAGCTTACTCTTAACACTGGGCATCAATTATATAAATAAAATAATTGTGAAAGTTAGGGAATTCAGATCAGAAAGTTGGGCTATTGCGACCTGTGCGGCACCTGGCGTGATCTGGATTCCCCAGTTTCTCTAAACAATGAAAACTGGCGGAAGCTCGATGACCATTTGTATCTATAGACAATGATTTCTGTTATCATAAGGACTAAATTTGGTCGATTTATGATGATGTAACAATGTATGACGTTTCAATTAGAAGGCTCTCTTTTAGGAGGCCTTGGTAAAACCGCAAAGGAAAACCACGAAATGTTAAAGTCAGTGTACGGTTAAGACGTAATGACTCAAAAGTGTGTGTATGAGTGGTTTAAGCGTTTCCCTAATACAGTGAGTTAGCAAAACTCATAAGATAGCAAGCACATTGATTGATGGGCATGGCTCACGAATTCACAGGGGTAACGGATTCTGGGAATGGACCATTAGACGTTGTGGGAAGAGCTTGGATAAGTGAATGGCACGTCGTCGCGAGTTGACGTCTTTTGAACGGGGAATGATAGTAGGTGCCCGACGCATGGGATGTTGCATTTTGGCAGTGATGCAGGAATTTGGCTTTCCCCACTCAACTGTCTCCAGGGTGTATCGGGAATGGCTGGATGAAGGCATCACAGTCCACAACAGGCACCATACCGGTCTTCCAGTTGCCCTGAATGATCGTGACCGGCGACACCTGGGACGAATGATTCAGAGAGACAGGAGCACAACAGTGCAGCAAATCACAGACCAGTTCAATACTGGCCGCACTAGAAACGTCTCTCGTTGGACAATCCGTCGGAATCTGCATGCCCTCGGGTTTGGCAGCCGTCGCCCTACACGGGTGCCAATGCTTACCCAGCGTCATCGGACACTCCGGCGTGCATTTGCCACCAACCATCTTGGCTGGACTCTGCAACAGTGGCGTAACGTCATATGGTCAGATGAGTCACGATATCCACTGTACCACGCTGATGGGAGGCACCGTGTGTGGCGCAGACCTCACGAAACGATAGATCCCGCATGCCAACAGGTGGTGGTGCAGGGTGGTGGGGCGTCAGTGATGGTCTGGGGTGCATTTTCCTGGTTTGTAATGGGCCCTCTGGTTATCCTGGACCAAACGTTGAATGGTCCACGGTATCGTCAACTCATCGGAGACCATCTGCACCCGTTTTTGACATTTCAGAGGGTGACGACGTAGCAGTCTTTCAAGATGACAATGCTCCACCACATCGCTCCAATGTCGTCCGCGAATGGTTCGAGGAGCATGCAGGAGAGGTCCAACGACTGAGCTGGCGCCCGGAGCCCTGACATGAATCCCATCGAGCATATCTGGGATGCTGTTGAAGTCAGGCTCCGGGCACTGGATCATCCGCCCACGAACGGGCAGCAACTATCGTCGGCTCTGCAGACAATCTGGTGTCAATTGCTGCACTCCACAGGGCCAGAGGTGGCCCGATCAGATATTAAGTAAATATCTCATGAGTTTTGCTAACTCAGTGTATATGAAAAACCCTCGGAAGATGAACCATTGTGGAAGGGCGACTACCAGCACATGTAGATTTCTCGACGTTCCGGATATTCAAACGGGTGTGACAATGAAACTTCATGCAGTACCCAAAGAGGATTCTTCACATGCTATGCAAAAGTTGTACGAACGATCCGAAAAATTTATTATGGCCATAGTTGCTTACTTTGAAAGACAGTAAATACCTATATGTTTTTCCAGTCATTCACCGGTTAAGTTAAGTAAGGTTAGGTTAGGTTTGAAATATAATTATAAAAACTTCAATCTTTTTTAATAATAGAAATATAAAGTAGGTAACGCTTCGTGGAGATTCATTAAATATTTTACATAAAGGATAGCAAATAGCTGTAATACTTCATGCTATATGAGATCTTGGTTAGTTAAATACAACTTTATATCAGGACTTAAAAAGACTTTCTTTTCTTGCTTTTCTGACTGCCACTTTTTGTTATGACTTCGGCTATAAAAATAGAGAAAAATTAAAATTAATATTTAAATTTTTAAACATTTAAATATGTATGAGTAAAATTTAAAACCAAATGAAAAATCGTGGAACACTTAACTAACTTAAAAATTGACATAAAAATGATTTTACCGCCAAAGCGAATAAAGGGAGCACATTTTCGTGTTACAGCATCATACATGAATACATAGAATTAACCTACATTTTAAAACACTTTAGAAAAATATATAAATATGAGAACTAAATTGTAAATTACTATTTAAGTAAACTAATGTATAGAGAAATTTAAACGAATAAACTTGACGAACTGAAAGGTTGAATGGAGAGTGAAGTTATTCTTTACGCAGTGGCTACGTACAGTGCAACCTTGTACGCCTTCCGTTCAATGCAACGGAAGTGGCAAGCTGTGCCGCCATCTGCCGGCAGAATCAAAACAGTATTGTATGGATTCCGACGTTAGAGGGCGTGTTTTGGCTAGCTGTTGTTATAGCAACCTCACAATTGACATGTCACAGTCGTATGGATTTCAGATTTTCTTTTTTTCTGCTTTCTGGATGATTAGCCATTGTCGAAAGGAACCATGCCTAAAAGGTAAGCCAGCATTTTTGGAGCGTTCTAGTGTTGGGTTAGGTTGACTGAGGTTAACTTAGGTTTAGCCATAAAATGAGGTCCCGTAACTTTCTGGCAGCCATTTCTGTGACCACTAAAATATACGGATCATTAGCCTCCTGTAACCGGCCGAGGGGAAACCAACTGCCCCCTGTAAACAAATAGGTTGGGTACGTATGTAAATCGACGTCGCCGTGAGCGAAGCGAGGGAGCGTGCGCCGCGGGCAGGGGACGCTGGAGCTGAGCGTTAGCGGGGCGATGGCGTCCGCGTACTAGTATTGTAGAAGGGGAAACCAACTGCCCCTGTAACCGGTTATGTTGGGGGTATGTTTGTAATTCGGGGTCGCCGTGAGCGATGCGTTAGCGTCCACGTACTAGTATTGTAGAAGTGGCGGCTAGTATTTTCCGCTGAGCGATGGGAATCTGCCATATTACTTGTTTCGAAATTAGAGAAAGTTTGGAGTCTGAAACTGTTGGTAGATGGCGGTATAGCTAGCCACTTCCGTTGCATTGAACGGAAGGCGTACAAGGTTGCACTGTACGTAGCCACTGCCTAAGTCGAAATGGATAGTAGTAGTTACATAAAATTTACGTTTAACTTTATGGTAACGTCCGGTTGACACAACTAAGATTTAGTGCACTAGGGACAGGAGATCTTGAGCGGAACTGCATTCTTTAAGGAAGTGGCACGTTATGCCCGCGTGGGAGTGTCGGTTGCTCTAATTGAGAAAACGTATGCCGATTACGATCTCACTGGAGTGCATTTTATGCTACCTTAATGAGTAACGCACACATTGAGTACAGTCAAGAGGTTACTCCAGGCCTCCTCTTATTTGATAATTAATCAAAAGGTCTGCACGACGCTTGTAGGCATTGAATCTAGGGTACAATAGCACTACAATGTGTGTGTGAAAAGAGAATTGAGTAGCGTCTTCTTATATAAGGATTGTCCTGGGCTTCTGAGATGCGTGGTGACTACCATGCAAAACATTTAGTTGTGTGATCCGACGCTTGGAGTGTCAATGCACTTGCTGTAATGTTAATAAGAATTAATATAGTGCTTTAGTCAGAGAGGGCCCTCTGCTGAGGTTAACTTTGTATTAACAGTAATTTCTATGAGCTACACATTTAATGCACAATTGATCATTAATATGTAAATGATACTGATTTGCATATTATGGGTTTATGAGAAATAAAGAGAGACTATCTAATTAATTCAAATTGACCAGCTGCAGGATTTTAGTTTTTAATTTTAAGATTCACACCTCGAGAGTATCAGTCCCGAACCCTTGACACACGTTCCACCCGACACTAGTTGTTGATCTATATAAAGCGGGGAAGGTGGGTCACAATATCAAACAACACGTACCTACGTGTCATAGTGAATATAACGCGTAATTAATGATAATCGGAATTGCTATAGTCGCACGTGACCTAATGGTACCATATGGTACCGTCGCAACTTTCAGTGCTAAGATATGGCATGTAATATATCAAAAATCTTGTAACAAGGTGCCATGAGTGAATATAACGTGTAATTAATGGTAGTCGGAATTGTTTAGTAGTACATGTTTTAATGGTGCTATATATTACCTTTGGAAACTTTTAATGTTAAGATATATACCTTACGAGTTGTTAGACCTATTGTTATCCATACCTTATTGATATCAAAAGCATATTGCTGTTAGGCTTGTAATAGTTACTAAAGCTTATTACTGTGAGACATATTGCTAATTGGTAGTAGTTAATCGCTTGCTTCAATGGTAGATATGAATTGAATATGAAAAATTCTTTATAAAAATAATACATGCTTACATCTAACGCTTCAGCAATTAAGGTCCCTTTCACACGAGGCCACCAAGGTGGCGCGGCCATGGTGGTGCGGCCAGGTCGTTACACTGCTCACAGTAGAGCCTTTCACACGAACTCGCGCGACCACCATTGTTGGGGAGTTGAGGAAAGGAGGTTTCTATAGCAACGATTCGTTTGCGGCAACGTGAACAGAGGGTGACTCATTTCCGGTGGCCGCGTTGGAGGCAGGAAAATCTGAACACGCCACCAAGAAATGTGCCACCAAAAAGAGGGGTGGCGCGACTCTGGTGGCGTCGTGTGAAAGAGGCCTAAGGCTAACTTCGTTTAACAGTATGTGTGAATGCCTGCGAATTAAAAAAACTTTTATTAGTTCAAATATATAAAGAATAGGCAGTGGCTACGTACAGTGCAACCTTGTACGCCTTCCGTTCAATGCAACGGAAGTGGCTAGCTATACCGCCATCTACCAACAGTTTCAGACTCCAAACTTTCTATAATTTCGAAACAAGTAATATGGCAGATTCCCATCGCTCAGCGGAAAATACTAGCCGCCACTTCTACAATACTAGTACGTGGACGCTAACGCATCGCTCACGGCGACCCCGAATTACAAACATACCCCCAACATAACCGGTTACAGGGGCAGTTGGTTTCCCCTTCTACAATACTAGTACGCGGACGCCATCGCCTCGCTAACGCTCAGCTCCAGCGTCCCCTGCCCGCGGCGCACGCTCCCTCGCTTCGCTCACGGCGACGTCGATTTACATACGTACCCAACCTATTTGTTTACAGGGGGCAGTTGGTTTCCCCTCGGCCGGTTACAGGAGGCTAATGATCCGTATATTTTAGTGGTCACAGAAATGGCTGCCAGAAAGTTACGGGACCTCATTTTATGGCTAAACCTAAGTTAACCTCAGTCAACCTAACCCAACACTAGAACGCTCCAAAAATGCTGGCTTACCTTTTAGGCATGGTTCCTTTCGACAATGGCTAATCATCCAGAAAGCAGAAAAAAAGAAAATCTGAAATCCATGACCGTGACATGCCAATTGTGAGGTTGCTATAACAACAGCTAGCCAAAACACGCCCTCTAACGTCGGAATCCATACAATACTGTTTTGATTCTGCCGGCAGATGGCGGCACAGCTTGCCACTTCCGTTGCATTGAACGGAAGGCGTACAAGGTTGCACTGTACGTAGCCACTGCGTTCTACTTATGCATCAATCAATATCTTAATCGAGACAATATGACCTCATGATAACATCTTAACAATGTTTGTTTACGCCGTTTATGTTAATTTCTACGTTAGTTTCTGCGCGACGCGGGCAACTGTTCTCTTTAAAAATCTGTAATCAGTTTATTTCCCGTCATTTAACGTTGCAGCGAATCTTCGCCTGAATATATATGTTCTCACATATGGACTCACACATGGACTCACCAAAATGACATCTACATTGCTCGTTGTCTTCCTATGATGCGTATATCTGCAGTTTCCGATCGAACATGACGACCAGTCGGGGTAAATATCGTCGGAGTTCTCTTGGACCTGGGATACTTTTTTCTTACGAATAAATTACATCTAATACTTTGCACGGAGAAGCAATTAAATAAATGTTAATTCAAACATCGGTAAAAAAAACGAAAACAAAACACAGCAGCGAACCTTTCGGCGTTCCCACCTAACTCTCCTATTTGCATTTTTTGACCGTCTCCAGCGGTTGCTCGCAGACAAAAAAAAAATCCGAACTTAAAAATTATATCCAAAAAAAACAACAATAATAATAAAACTGAGATCGCACAGCTTCTCAGAAAAGATCTCAAAAAAAAAACGATGCCTTCTCAGCAATAATGGCGATTCCTGTTGCACGAACATCGTTGCAACAGCAATCGTCAACAATTGTTAAAAAAAAAAACCAAAAAAAACAAGAGTCTCTTAAACTGAATATAGTTAAACATCTCCAAAATAAATATTATTTTTTACTAATAAAATTAGATGCTAAAAAAAATAGCTAAACTAATAAACACTTTCGAGAGAAACAAAGAGAGAAAAGATACAAAACCAAAATAAATTATAAACTACCACCAAACGTTTTTATATAAAACAAAAAGGACCAAATATACCCCTACACGTTCTCCGCCGGACTCATGTGACACTCACTGACATGGAATGTCACAATATATTACATGCCATATCTTAGCACATGGTAACATTAGGACACGTTCTACTAAACCAATTCCCACTATCATTATTACTCGTTATATTCACTCATGACACGTTGTTACGAGTTATTTTATGTTACATGCCATATCTTAGCATAGAAAGTTCCAACGATACCACATGGTACCATTAGGACACTTGCTACTAAACCAATTCCCACTATCATTAATTACGCGTTATATTCACTCATGAGACATCCTTATACGTACACTTGCCTCTAGACCAATATCTGCTACTACTAGTTACTCATATATTCCTTCATGATTCGTCGTGACGGCATGTATCTGGTTATAAGAAAGTTTTGAGATGGTATCATAATGGTATTATTAGAGCACATGCCATTAGAGCACGCTTCTATTCCGGCTATCTTATGTTCGAAGTTGTTCGTGCTCTGTCCCATATTAATGGATTGGTGAAAACAAAGTGTGAAAAAGTTAATTCGTTTTCAGGTTATCGTAATAAATAATAAGTTCCCTACGAATAAAAAAATTCTTTTGATTTAGAGACCGATCTCTCCTTTCAATAATCGTCAGTCACGTGCCTCCTGCGCGCCCACCATATCATTAACGTTATTGGTTTAGTAGCACGTGATCTATGGTATCATTGGAAACTTTCAATGCAAAGACATTGCATGTAATATATCAAACAATCGCAATGACTGTCATGATTGAATATAGCGAGTAATTAATGATACTCGGAATTGGTTTAATAGAAAGTGTTCTGACAGTACCATATGGTATCATTGAAAACTTTCAAAACAAAAAGAAATGGCATGTAATATATCAAACAATCGTAACGACGTATCATGCATGAGTATAACGTGTAATTAATGATAGTAGAAAGTTTCAATACTAATAAACGCCATTTATTATATCAAATAGCTTTTCACTGTATGTCATGAATGAAAATAACGAGTAATTAATGATACTCTATTAGTTTAGTATCTTAGCGTGTGTTCTATGGTACCATTGGAAACTTTCAATGCAAAGACATGGCATGTCATATATCAAACAACTCGTGACGATATGCCATCCATGAATATTACGTGTAAATTAAGTATAATAGAAACTGGTTTAGTAGCACGTGTATTATGGTACCATATTGTATAATTGGAAACTTCCAATGCAAAGACATGATATGTAATATAGCAACAACTCGTAAGTAAGTGTCATGCATGAATATAACGAGTAATTAATGATGCTCGATATTGGTTTTGCAGAACGTGTTCTACAAAAGACATGGCATGTAATATATCAAACAACTCATAATGACGTCTCATGAATGATTTTAACAAGTAATTAATGATGTTTGAAATTAATTTAGTAGCAGGTTTTCTAATGGTATCATTGGGTTTTCCAATGCATTGTTATCCATAGTTAATTGCTATCCATGGGAAATTGCTGTTAGGCCTAACAATTATCAATAGCTTACTTCAATGAAAAAGGAAAAAAATAATAGATAATTGAACAATTGACGTTCCGTTTGTTTAACATTATATACAAGGGTGGGCTGAAAAGTAATGCCTCCATGGCTGTAAATTTTTAATTTATTAACCGATTTTCAAAATTCTTTTTGTATCTGATACTCATATTTCTCCTCTATGTAATGCACTATTCACTTTTCTACATAGTCCCCATCCCTTTCCACGCACTGTACCAACGCGTGACTAGTCGGGTGAACCCGTCGGGGAGGAATTCCGGGGTTGTCGTCGACACGAGGATTGAATGGCAGCTTTGGATCCTCTTCTGCAGCACGATAACGCCACACATCAGAGGGGGTTGCAGCGCCTACAGTTCAAAGATGAAAAACTGCAGTTCAAAATTGAAAGACTTTGCACCTTGCGACTTTCACCACTTCCCAAAGGGGAAAGAGCACCTTAAGGGGCATGAGTTGCGTTCTGACGACAACAACCCCGCCGTTCGGTCTTGGTGTCGACAACAATCCCGGAATTCCCCTCCGACGGGTTCACCCGACTAGTTACGCGTTGGTACAATTTTATGAGGTTTAAAGAAACTCGTCATCTCGCTTGCCCCTCCCTATATTAACTAAAATAAACTTTTGAAACTCCAAATATTTATACAGCCCTCCAACAGCCCGGACGGGTATTGTTGAGGTTAGTCTTAACAGTCGTGGATAATCGCAGTCTTTTTAATAAAAGTTGGATTGTTGCTAGCACCCGATGATCACATGAATTTTCCGCTTCCAGGCCTTGTTATCTCGTTGGCCTGGTTCACTTCCAGGGTTTCGCATAACAATAGACCAAATGGGCTTTGCATCCGTAATCGGATATCATCTTAAAAACAAATCTAAACAATTTTTACCGATTTCTAAAATAAAATTTTTTTCTAAATCTCCGGCGCTTCCGAAACAGGTTAATTAGCTCCTCAATTTTGAAAGTCCAGACGAATTATTAGACATAGCACGAAAGCAAACGACTATATTTTTTGAGTCGTTACAAGTATCAGGCCGTTGCATATCAAATGTCGGATTTCGAGGTAGTTTCCGCGCTTCAGCACGGTTTCCACGTTTAGTAGCAAGTACCCATAACAAAGTGGTACATTCCCAGAGATAAACCTATCAGCGACCAGCTGCCTGAAATTTGCATGTCTGCGATCACATTTAATAGCGCTTGAACCCAAGTGAAGATAGTCATGACTTCATAAGAATTACGTGTGATAATGCTGCATCCAACGCCTCTCGAAACGTCAATAAGGTATTCGGTGTAGGCACCATAAACGAACGTACTGTCCAACGTTGGTTCCGAATATTCCGGGCGGGAGAGAATGAGCCACGCGGCAGTCCGCCAAACGTGTTATCGTGGACCTTGCCTGAACTGAAAGCCAACATCATCATTCACTATGTTGTGTCATTCATGGGAGACACTTCGTGCAATTGTTGTGCATGCTGTCCTGCGCTACTTGCATGTCATCGACGCATATAGGAGAGTCCCTCTAATAACGTTCCAGTAGTGCATTAGTCTGTGTATGATCTTGCAGTGCCACTTTCCAATAAATTTTCTGTTGGAATTCTCTTCCCTGTGATTTGCACAACATGTACATAAAGTTTCATCATAAACTATCCATGCAATAACAGAAATAGGGAACTTTAATTATAACCACCCGGTATACACAATATGATCACAAATATCCGGACACATGCACGTTTGCGCTC
>JAHWFO010032259.1:0-15181 GCA_023313115.1 Rhysida immarginata
CCTTTATCTTCCGGCGTAGACACAGCGGCAGCATAGGATTTGCCTGCTGTCACTTTAGAACTAGACATCCTTTGAACCTGGGGGTATTTTGGACATTTCGTGTAGCTTGATGTGTGCTGTCCACCACATCTGATGCACTTTGGGGGGTCTTGTCCTTTGATCTTGGGGCAATCTCTTGACTGGTGCCCCTCAGCACATTTATTACAACGAGGATCTTCCGTGCAGCCCATGGATACGTGTCCGAAGCGCAGGCAGTTGTAACACTGTAGTGGCTTCTTGTTCCCTCGAAAGGCCTCCACTGAAACTGCCAGCGGCCCAATACGTGTTACGTTTTTCAATGATTGGTTGTGTTCGGTGTTCGGGAGTAGAACCAAAACCATTGGCATATCAATGGATCCTTTGGCTTTCCTAAATCGAATAACTTTTTCCGGGAAGTAGTTGGTTCTTTTTAGGTCTTCTTGGAAGTCATCGAGGTCATACGTAACATCCACATTACGAATTACGTATTTCAAGACCTTCTCCGACTTCAGTTGATGATGCTGAATTTTTAAAATATTATCAGATTTAATGCCAGAGACTAACCTGTTGTGTGTTTCTTCATCTTCACATTTAACCTTGATGGTTTCAGCTCTGCCCGTATGAACGGCGATCTTTTCGACTGGAACATGCTTCTCGAGCTCAGTTAAAATCATCTTAAACGGGACGCCATGAGTCCGCACGATAATTGGCGGTACATACCTCTTCGTGATCCTATGGTCTTTATTAGCCGAGCGACCATGTACATTCTTCGGATTCCTCATTCTAGTCGCGCTGACGACTTCTTCATTTATACTGGAGACGGTCTTTAGGTTATCGATCCTCGTGCCTTTTCTGAATTTTTTATTAGTGACACCAATCCAGGGACTGTCGTCCACTTCTTCATCAGTTCCGTCAGAGTGACTTCTCTCACAGCCACCGTTTGTTGAACAGTCACTATTTTCTATTATATCCATAGACTCCATACTATTAGAAGAAGAAATAATTTTTAAGACATTACTTACCTTGCTGCTATCAACTGGATTATCTTCCGTGGAGTTACTTGCCTTCGGAGTCCCGGAGCATTTCCCAAAGGCTTCCTTAAGTTCGCTTATCTTGTCAATAACATCTCTACGAGAGTCCTTAATTTCCTTATTGATACCTTCGAACTTCTCCTCAAAACCTTTGTGTAGGGATTCGACTTTTTCCTCCAGTGCACTATACTTAGCGTTTATTTCATCCCGGAGGGCTTCTAACATTTCGTTGAACACTAGGTCAAAAGCAGCAAACCTAGCATCTAAGCAGGCATCCCGGTAGGCCTTTTCGCAGGACACAGTTTTACCATCCGCCACTAGCAAATGCTCTTTAGCCGACTTCAGCTTGGTTAATTTAGACGAAGCCATCATATATAAATGTATAGAACCAGGGGGGGGGGAAGTAACCTCGTAGCTAGGTGTATGCTAAAGAAGCCGTCCTAAGAAGGACGCACCTAGCTCTAAGAAAAAAGAACAAGTCAGGTTTGCGAGAAAATTAATTCTACGCCAGGGACCCGCTCGTGAATGATTAGAATAATAATAGATGATATGAGAAAATGTCCTTAGTTAGGTTTGCGAGAAAATTAATCCCAACGCCAGAGACCCAGAAGGATAATGAGCGTCTTGATGTACTGGTTTACGGGAATATTAATTCCAACGCCAGGGACCAGCACATAAGACGTAACAGAAGGTGAATATCGCCCTGAAAAGGACGCACCGTGAAATGAAAATAATGAAATGATACCTGAAAAGAGAGTAGAGTGATACCTTGAAGAGCTAGTCCGTTTTGATCGTCCTGATCGTCCTCAGCCTAGGTTCCGTCCTCTTGATATATCCACCTCATATGAGGCAAGAGGCATGCAAGCCTTTATATATACAGAACAGTAGTACGTGTTAAGCTATGAGCGTAAGTACATACAAGAACCAATAGGATATAAAGCAAGGGGGCCAATGAGTTCAAAAAGGATGTAATGGTCAGTAGAATAAAATAGAATAAATACAAAAATATTTTTAAAAGATACAGAAAAGAAGTTGTACATAGATGGTGCGTTTAACGCGGACCGAAAAGAGAACATATCCGGTTGTCCGAAGACAAGAGGATTTACATAAAAACAACAAAATAAAATAAAGGGGTAAGAAACTTACAAAATGCAGAAGAAACATAAAATAAAGAAAACGAGAGAAAATCATAGTAGATCAGATAAAGAACTAAGTATTTCATACACATTAAAGCCTGTCTGGCAATTGAGAAGCAAGTGTGGGGTGGACCTCTTTGCTTCGAATATTTCGATCACTTCGAGGGTAGCAGTTTTTTCCGGTTTATTACAGATGTGCAAGACAGACATAACCTCTTCTTTTGTCTTCAAAATGTGTCCGGAATCTGCGAGATGGTTTGCATAGTGGGAGACACGGTCCCATTTCTTATACGAGTCAAGGTGTTTTTTGAATCGCAATGCAAGATTGGTGTCGATAATCCCACATAGAACATATCGCAAAACGCACAATTCAGGCGATAAACTCCGGACTGGGAATATTTGTCGGAGGTGACGGAGGTGAGCAGGTTCAGGGTGCGAGCAGCTGGGGTAGGAATACGAAATGATATTCGGAGGCCAAGGGACAATAAGAAATCGGAAAGCTGGGAGAAATTAGGTTCCAGATATAGTAAGGACGTCAATTTTTTAGTATGGGGTGAAACAAGAAGTGGCGGGGAGAGAAGGACCCGTCTGCGGCAGTGAAGAATGCGGGAGAATGTGGAGGTCGAATATCCATTGGAGTGGGCGAGGTGTCGGATTATGCGGAGTTCTGAAGATCAGGATAGGGGGCAGAGGGGGAGCTTCAGGGCACGGTCGATTAGGAATCTCAGTGAGGATATTTGTGAGTGGGGGTGTGAGGAGGAATGATGTATTAAGTTGGAAGATGTGGTCGGTTTACGGAAGACAGAAAAGGAGAAGCGGTTAGTGTGGAGGTTGTTGGTGATGAAGATATCAAGGAAAGGGATGGACCGGTTAGTTTCTAGTTCAAAAGTAAATTTGATATGTGGAGAAAATGAGTTAAAGGTGTTAACAGTATTATTGGGGGTAGTGGATCGGGAGTCAAAAAGGATGAGGATGTCGTCCTTACCCCCCCCCCCTACTTACCTTCTCCTGATACTCCTTGAAGCTCTTTGTGTATTCGGAAAAAGTTAAATGAATTTTGACAACACGAGTTATGAATTTAATTTAAAGGAAAAGTTGTTAATGGTTAATAAAGAAACCTAAATGTTTTGCAATTTCATTTCTTTTTCTGACTGCTGCGGGCTGTTCCTTTATTTTCTTCAAACAAAGTAGGAAATAATCTAATTTAAGGGAGTATAAGATAAGAACAAGGCTTGATGTTAATATAGAAATGGAAATTAGAGTTTAAAATGAAAAGAAAAACACAAAGATAAACTGCATAACTGGATTTTGTGGGAAAGAAAAACCTCCCAATGTGAAATTTTTATGTTCCATTAGCCTGTGATGTTAATGTTTGACATTATTCAAGAGAATAAAGCCCCAGATTTCTGTCAGAGTTGTGTCTGATCAAGGTTTTACCTTTATGCATGGATAAATAACTTAAGAATGTTAGTATACCATCACTTTCTTTTTTTGTTCAGCTAGTGGTTACGGGTTGGGGTAGTTAGACGGTATCTGTTGGGGACTTTGCTTTGGAGTCAGGTGTTGTGGTTGTATCAACTCCTGGCACCAAGAGATCGATATGGTTAAGTGCAACAGAAAGTTTTTTTTTCTGACAAAACTGGGATTTCATCTAAGGAAAGGTGCAGAGCCGGAGGTAGCTGAAATTGTGGGGTGTTGGTGAAGAGGACTACTATTAACGAATAGCGAAATTCGTCTGAATGAATAGTTACGAATATATGTTATGTGTGAGCCATTCGTGGATTTTAGACCATTTCTTTTTCTATTTCAAGGAGTTAGTGTAGAAACTAATGCAGAGACGCCCAATGAACAGAGACCTTTTCAAAGACTAATTTTTAGTTGTCATAGACAGAAAAAATTTCATTGTGGATCCCATTGAACGTGGAAAACTGCTAGCCACACTTTACCAACGTCGTTTCCCGCCGAATTTGTTGTCGGTGATGGTCATCAGTGAACTCAACACTTAACTACATATAGAGGGAGTAGCCGGTGGGAGTGCAGAACAAGTTTTGGAGAACCATTTGAAAAAAATAAAGGAGGAGCGGCAGTGCATCCAGAGGCTACCGAATGGGAGGTGGCTGACGTGGAAACATTCATTAAACAGGATTTGCAAAATTACACAAAATGTGCTGATTATTACGCCTGAAGCGCATGAACCGAACGTTAGAACAACAGGTCGATGTGCTGGAGGCCTTACTCAATGAGAGTAGAGAAGACATTCGTAAATACCACCAGAGGCTGAACATAGCTTTATTTGATGGATATAATGATATAGACGTATATATAGTCAATTTAGAAAGTCAAGCTTTAGTTCATGAGATTCCGAGACCAATGCTACGTAGGATATTTCCCCTGATTGTCGAACGGCACTTAGCTCCATGGATAGGCGAGCTATTGAAGGAAACAGAGTCGTGGACTGATGCCAAAAAACAATTAAAGGAAAGGTTCTGAGAGTGCAAGACTGAAGCTGAGCGAAAGAGAACATTGTACGCCAGAAGACAATTTTCCGAGGAGAGGTTCCTCAGCTATTTCACTGAACTTTTGAGGACAAATGCAACTTTGTCTACATCTCTCAAAGAAAACGAATTAATTGAGTTGGCAATAACAAATGGCTCGGAACGTTTAAGACGGTGTGCATATCCGACATCTGAGCGACCCCGACCAGGGTGGATGGCCGTTTGTGTACAGAGAGAGCGTATTTTACGAGAAGGGCAGAGCTTTCTAAAACGCAACCTTCGACTCGGCTACGGGCGGTCGGGACTTGAAGGTGATGTGGGCTCTCAGAGTTTGTTAGATGAGAGAGGAGGTCTTCTTGAGGAAAACTAGGAGCGGGCATAAAGGATGGTACCACTTTGCGTCCGGAGATTTATAACGAAATTTGTGAATCTGAATGTGAGAGAGACGTTGGACGGGTGGACGTACGCACATTAAACATGACCCAGTCGGCCATGATTTAACTATACCCCAAAATGGATTTTGTATGTTAAAATTAGGCTTGGCTGAACAAGAGGTGACCTTTATGTTAGACACGGGGTCGAGCTTGTCTATTGTGAACGAAGAGGTGGCCAAAACACTCAGTGCTTGGGAAAAACGAAGAAGGGCCGAATAATCAAGGGACTAATCAATTTAGCCAATGGGGACCAGCAGTGTTTAAACGAATATATCTTGGAAGAGGTCTACCGAATTCAAGGGGCCCCTTGTAAACCAATCAAGATTAAACTTTGGGTTTTCAGATAAGATACCATGCAGTGGAATTCTCAGTCTAGACACCCTATGGTCGTTTCATCTACGCTTCAGGTTAGGGATTGAAACCAGGTTATTTCCATTCGAATGAAAGGAGAGCATAGACGAATTAGAAGCTCAGGTGTGGCATCTAATAGAAAATAGCCAGAAAAGCATGGAGCATATCACCAAGAAGTATCCCAATTATGCTTATCAAATCGATACCGGAGACTCGCAACCGGTGAAAGTCCGGGCCTACCCTCAGTCGCCATTGAAACTACAAATTCTGCGACATGGAAAGCAAGGGGGTAGTGGGCCGAGTTGAAAGTGCTTGGTCGCTACCCTACTTCTTATTAAACAAGAAAGACGGCAGCCACCGATTCGTTCTCGACACGTAACGTCAATGCCATGACTAAACCTATGGCTTATTTCCTCCTGCCTATGGAACAAATTTTGCGAAAGCTGTCACATGCGCGAATATTTTCCAAACTTGACCTGAAAGCGGCATATTGGCAGGTGGAATTAAACGAGGCATCACACGAGAAGACCGCTTTCGTGGTTCCGGGACTGAATGCCTTCGCCTTTAAGGTTATTCCCTTTGGAATCAAAAATAGGTTGCAGGTATTCCAGTCCCTTATGGATCAAGTCCTTGACCCGACGATCGAGCCCTGGTGTTTCCACTATATGGAAGACATTATAGTGGGAACACCAGACATCTCATCTCATCGCATCGTACTTCAGAAGGTACTGGACTGATTAATGCATTATAACCTGAAAGCTAATTTTGAGAAATCAAAATTTCTGCAGAACCAAGTGGATTTCCTTGGATTTTGTGTTGACGAGCAGAGGTTACGACCGTCTTTAAAGAATTTTAAACCCATGTTAGATGATCCGGTTCCAAAGAACGCCAAGGAGGTCAGGCGCTTCATCAGGATGATTCAATTTTATAAGACCTTTATACCATCGCTTAGTCATTTGAACTACCCGTTGAGGCGCCTGACCCATAAAGAAGTGAGATGGAGATGGACGGCTGAATGTCAAGAAACATTCGAAACGATCAAGAGAGCCTTGACCGAACCGCCCATCCTCGCCCAGCCGAATTTTGATCATCTGTTTGCTCAGATGCGAGCAAATATGCGGTAGGTGGGACGCTTACCCAAGACATCAACGGAAGAAGACATATCATAGCTTATTGCAGTCGGCCCTTGACAGAATTAGAGGCGAAATATTCCGTCATTAAGTGGGAGTGACTGGCAGTGATGCATGCTATCGAAACCTTCTGACCTTATATTGATGGGACTCAAGATTTCACATAGCTTCACAACGTTCGAGACCAACGTGGGCACATCACTCGCTGGGCCCTCAAGATGCAAGGCTTCGACTTCTTGATCAAGCACAAGCAAGGGAAAATAAATTACATTCCTGACGCCCATTCCAGGAGCCTATCCATTCGAGAGGAAGAAGAACCATTTGATTGGAAGGATCTAGAATTGTGGGATCCCAAATCGACTACGAGGTTACGGCAAGTTAATGATAAAAACCAACCAGGGTGGCACGGGATTGACGGAGTGAAATGTAAACGGATGAGAACTGGGACATGCATTTGGGTATTGCGGTATATGGTAACCAAGGTGTTACCGTATTGGCACGAGGAAGGCCCTCTGGTTCATCTGGGAGTGAAGAAAATGATACATTTCATGAAGAGTAGATATAACTGGAAAGGTCTTGCGAAAAATGTCTATACTTACGTGAATAATTGTTTAGCCTGTCAGAAATGTAAACCTAGGAACTATCAACAATCGATACGTTACCTAAGACGGAAAGTGACCGGTCCTATGGTCCTGTGGTCGTTGGACGCTTTTGGTCCCCTGCCTAAGACTCATAGTGGGATTCACTATATCTCGGTCATAATTGACACCTTTTCGGGATGGATAGAGTTAGAGCCCGTATCCTCATTAACGCAAAAAATGATGGTGAAATTTTTGGAGAGATGCATCGAAAGGCTCGGTAAACCTGAACAAATAATTACCGATAAAGCCACATATTATCGGAACCCAAGGGTGCGACAATTCCTGGAGCAGCTGGGGATTTAGCAGGTGTACAGTGTGCCTCATTGCCCCCTCACGAACCCTGTCGAGCGTTATATGCGCTCGCTACGAGAGAAACTACGGTTATCTGTAGGCCAAGAATACTTGAACCATTGAGAAGATACTCTGGGGAGAATTCTCTTTACTCTGTGAGCAACCGTACAGGAAGAGGCCGGATATGCCCTGGCTGAATTAATGATGGGAGAAGATTATCTGAGTAGCAAATAAACAATGGGAGAAGAGGGAGAGTTACGGGAGGATAAGATACAGAAAGGTAGAAGGTGGAAACACAGGAAGAGGCGAGGAGTTAAAGGTAAAAAGATTACCTCCTTCGTAGAGGGGGAGAAAGTTCTGGTGCGTCGGAAATTTTTGGCGATTAGGACGAGTCTGAGCGATAAATTACAACCCCTTTTTCTGGGACCGTACACCATCGAGCGAAAGTTTGACAGACATACATTTGAAGTGTGCGATTCTGAAGGAAAAGACCCTAGGAAAATAATCACGGACTTGTCAAATTTCAAGAAATTGAAAGAAAATTTGATAATATTTTGAAGCATAGCAATGAGACGATGAAAGCGGCTTCCAGGGAATCCGTCCCCGAAGAATTCTTTACCATGGAGGTTAATGTGGCCTTCCGCGATCTAAGTACGTCGTAAAACATTTGCTAGTAGACCGTTTGTTATATAATTTACGAATCAAATTCTCTGCGTTGGGATGCGCTTCCTGTTTGAAGCAGGGGGTCTGTAACGCCAAAAAAAATGGTTTTGACGTTCCATGAGTGTCTGAAAACAAAACGTTTTCCTTTATGAGAATACACCCCCGTCTGCCAGTAAATATCCGATTGTTGTGGTCTCAAAATGTTATCTAGGGGAATGGGAGACAAAACAGAAATAATATGGAAATGACTGTATGTAGATAATGGAAATAGGAATTGAATTGAATGAAAAGAATCAAGATTGCGATAAATAAAATGAATTTAATATAATTTTGACATATTTTTAACAGAGGCATTGTTGGAGAATAAAAAGATTACTTTACTTTGGAGATTGGATTGTTGGTTGCGAGACGATGATAACAATGTGAGCTTCGGTTTTCAGCTAGCTTCTAAAAAATAAAATATGTTTTGAAGGAGGCAGAGTAAGTGGTCGAGCTTTTTTTAGGAAGCAAGAGAGATGGCTGGTTCATCCATGGATCCATGAGAGAAATCATGCTCATCCTCGAATTAGTGTTTTGGAGGGGGCATGTGGAAAACCGATGAGTATTTCAGCACCACGATGTCCCCAGAGCCTGGGACATAGACGTCTAAAGCTCAGAGTTCACTCCAAACTTTCATGGTAAAAACGTTCGAATTTCGGCCATGGTTATTAGGTTTAGCCAGATACTGTCTTGTTTTTTGATTTTATATTCACAGAAAGCTACGGAGAAGAGAAACAAAACGTTTAATGAAAAGACCTCAAGAAGACTTCATGAGCAAAGAGAACTCAATTGGAAGAATGACGAGAAGTTTCATTATTTCTGTGGGAGAAAAATCCAAGACCGACTCAAATGACGACAGTGTGATTTGCGATGAATTTGATGAGAATCCTGTGAGGTATCAGTAGTTTAAGATCGGCGCCTTGTACTAACCAATACTAATTAATCCGTCGATAGTCCTTACACCCTCCCCCCTACTTGCCTTCCCTGTCAGTCAGGCTGTACTTCCTGGCGGTGTCCATTGGAAAGAATTCATCTAAAATAAAAGAGAATGTCAAGAAAACATTAACCACAAACACTTGCTTGAACAATTTAAAGTTTAATGCTGAAGGTCTAAGTGTAAGAAAATCGGCAATTAAGATAAAGCCTGCTCATGTACCTGATTGAAAGAAAGATAAAATGATCTCCCGGGATATAAAAAAGGATGTTCGGACTCCTTGAAGCTGTTTGTGTTTTCGGGAAAAGTTAAATGAATTTTGACAACACGAGTTATGAATTTAATTTAAAGGAAAAGTTGTTAATGGTTAATGAAGAAACCTAAATTTTTTGCAATTTTATTTCTTTTTCTGACTGCTGCGGGCTGTTCCTTTATTTTCTTCAAACAAAGTAGGAAGTAATCTAATTTAAGGGAGTATAAGATAAGAACAAGGCTTGATGTTAATATAGAAATGGAAATTAGAGTTTAAAAAGAAAAGAAAAACACAAAGATAAACTGCATAACTGGATTTTGTGGGAAGGATAAACTCAAGAAAAGAAAAACCTCCCAATGTGAGATTTTTATGTTCCATTAGCCTGTGATGTTAATGTTTGACATTATTCAAGAGAATAAAGCCCCAGATTTCTGTCAGAGTTGTGTCTGATCAAGGTTTTACCTTTATGCATGGATAAATAACTTAATAATGTTAGTATATGATCACACCCTTTTTTTGTTCAGCTAGTGGCTACGGGTTGGGGTAGTTAGAAGGTATCTGTTGGGGACTTTGCTTTGGAGTCAGGTGTTGTGGTTGTATCAACTCCTGGCCCCAAGAGATCTCATATGATTAAGTGCAACAAATTGTAAATGATAACCGACATGTTACCTTTATCGGCCTGTGCAGAAAGTGGAGGGCAGAGCTTAGGTAGTCGTAACACTCCATTGAGATGCCGAGCACCACCGCTTCACACAGGGCAGCCGTCGCTGTGAGCCTCGAAGAGGATTGATCTGCACCCCCTTATGCCGTGGCGATTCGGTTAACTAGGGATGGTTGGGCACATTCCCCTGACTAGTGCAGCCACTGGGTAACAGATACTTAAACGTTCGACAATCGACAATCGAACAGTGTAGTGTATCGGTATTCAAGTGGAACTTGAAGCATAGCTTCCATAATCTCACCCTTCATAATCATATTCCAAGGGAAATACACTGAGCTAGAAAAGAAGCCTGATGTACCCACAAGGGTCATCCAAAGTATGAAAGAAAATTGCCTCCTCTTGGTGGAGGAAAATTTGATTGACGACTGTCTAGACTAGAAGCAGACCACTAGTATTAGATAAAACACGACCTATGAAGTCCAGTAATCTGGAAATAAGACATTATCAATGTCTTCAAAATTAATATCAAGTATATGCCTTGGATCACGATATCTCTTTCTATGCATAGGATTCTTTAAAATGCCCGAGACTAGCTCGTTGCTATGATTTTCTATATTGGGCAGCATGGATTCCATGAGCCCTTGAACGTATTTGCCAATATGAGTCATGTTGAAGTCATTATAAATGGAGGAATTGCGAACAATTCTCCGATCTTTTTGCGCAATAGTCCTAAGGGTAACGTTTTGGAACGTTTGCAGTTCTTTCCATCTAGTTTTACATATTGTGGCCCAGACGGGCATACCATAGGTCAAGATAGTCCGAACAATGACCTTATAGAGTAGGAGTTTATTATCAATGTTTAGAGCACTATTCCGGCCCAGCAGAGCAATCAAGCTAAACCTGGCTCTCCTGGCCTTATTCAACGCATAAGTTGCGTGGGGAGTCCAGGTAAGTTTAGAGTCAATAACAACACCAAGATATTTATAAGTTTCAACCCAGTCCAGTTTTTTGCCATATAGTGTTAGAGAATCTAATGATCTCTTTCTCTTCTTGGAGACAAACATCGCCTTGCATTTGTCTACATTCAATTTTAGCCTCCACTTGCTAAACCAGCTTTCACACTCCTTTAGAGCCTTCTGCAGCCGCGAGACTACTACGGCTGGTTGACGAGCACAGGTCAGTATAGCAGCGTCATCTGCGTAAAAAAAGAGCTTACATTTAGAAGGACTTGTGAAGTCTCGCATAAAATAATTGAATAATACTGGCCCCAGGACTGAACCCTGTGGGACACCAGCTTTTACTTCATACATAGGAGATAGACTATCTCCAACTCTGGCCTGAAAGAACCGGTTGGAGAGAAACGAGTGTATCAGAGTAATTATGTCTTGAGGAAATCCATCCATAATCATTTTAAAAATAAGACCATCGTGCCAGACTTGGTCGAAGGCTTTGTGTACATCGAGAAAAACGACCCCACAGTACATAGAGAGATTAAGGGGCTCATTGATATCCGCTGCGAGCCTCCATGTTTGGAGTTGGCAGGAATGGTTTGAGCGAAAGCCAAATTGTTCATCGCGGATGAGATCGTTGGCATCACAGTGCTCAATGAATCTCTTGAGAATTGTTTTTTCCAGGATTTTGGAAATTGATGGTAACAAGCTGATAGGCCTGTAGCTAACAGGATTTGCAGGATTTTGTCCTGGCTTAGGAATGCTTAAGACAACTGATTGCTTCCAAGCATCCGGGAAGTAAGTGTTCTTCCAGCAGTCGTTAATCACTTTTGCAATATCTTGAATTGTATTTGGAGGTAAATTTTTCAAAGCAGTGTTCTTAATAGAGTCTTTACCTGGAGCTTTTCTCGTTTTTAAATTTTTAATGATGCTTAGGACTTCATTTACATCAATGCTATGTTTTGGGAATTCATTGCCGTGAATACTATAGAAGCCAGTTATGCAGGATTTTACTTTCTCGGACATATCAAGTCCTATTTGCCGACCATCAGTAGGCGTGACAAACTGTTCTGAAAGTGAGCTTGCAATAAGCTGCGCTTTATCATCATCATTCGTGATGAATTTGCCATTTTGGGCTAACAGAGGTGGGATATTTATGGCTTTCTTGTTTTGCAAGGCTCGAACCATGCACCACATAGAGTTATCGTGGGTCGACAGACTCTTAACTTTATCATTCCATCTGGCATTACGAAGTGCTTTTACCTCCTCGTGAACTCTTCTTGTGAGCCTATTATACTTGGTCTTAAGCCATGAATCACGAGTTCGGTACCACTGCCTTCTAACCTTATTCCTTTGCTCAATTAATTGTTTGATTTCTGGGGTGAGATCAAGGTGATCAGCTCGCTTCGACTCTAAGGGCGAAGCACTAGAGTCAATAGCTGCATTTATACGTTCAGTAAGCCTTTTCACATTGGTATCTATGTCGCTCGTACTATGTACGTTATTTCGTGGGTCGTCATCATTTTTGAGAATTTCTCTAAAAAATTTCCAGTCTTGTTTGAGCCTCAGTTCTTCTTTGAGGTCAATGTTTACGTTATCAAAATTTAGTGCAACTGGTTTATGGTCTGAGGATAGATCACTGACAGTATAGATACTGAATGATTTGTAGAAGCCCTTCAACAACACAATATCAAGTACATCGCTTGAAGGAGAATGATCACAATAATATGTATCATCCACAGGGCCTACTGCAATAATATCAGATTGCTTTTGCACGTAGCCATACAAAAGGACACCGTTTTGGTTATGGCATCTTGAATTCCAGTGCGAGTGCTTAGCGTTCAGGTCTCCCGCCATAATAACGGGAATATTCCCGGAAAACAGCTCGTCGAGCTCATTGGCATCGAATTTATGCTTGGGCGCATTATATAGAGCCACTAGTTTCACTTCTCCCAGTGTGGCATCAGTAATGATAGCAGAGGCAGCTTCCATTCCCATATAGTCTCGGGTTTGTTCCTCCCGATGATGAATGCCTTTCTTAATAATAATTGCTGACCCACCTGACGGGGACTTTACTGTAGTGGGAAGAATTCTGTCTTTACGATAGACACAGTAACCAGGTAGCCTGAAGTCGCGGTCTGGCCTTAAGTGTGTCTCACATAGAAATGCTATGTCTATATCCCATTGGGTTAGGAAGTTGTACAACTCAATACGCCTCCGGGGGACCCCCCTGGCGTTCCATATTACGCAACGAAGTTTACCTCGATTTGTAATAGAATAACATCGATCAGCCATACTGTCAGTGTTTATTCGTAAGTATTCCACTCATCAGTGGCATTTTCTTGCCCAGTTCGTTTAACAAATTGCATACACTGCCAATTTGTTTATACATTTCTTGAAAATCATTCACGTTAATGCTCCTATCTTGTTTGGAGACCATTGAGGCATAGGAAATCTCCGGGGACACTTTAGCACTTTGTACTCTCCTGACTTGCGGATATTTAGGACATTTTGTGTAACTGGAGGTGTGTTGTCCATTACATCGAATACATTTTGGGGGATCTTGTCCCTTTACATTTGGGCAGTCTTTTGACTGATGATCTTTAGCACATTTGTTACAGCGAGGGGCTTCAGTACACCCTAGAGATATATGGCCAAATCGCAAACAATTATAACATTGTAGAGGTTTCTTATTACCTCGAAACATTTCTACACTGACAGCTAAGGGCCCTATGCGGGTCACATTTTTAAGTGTCTTATTGTGTTCAGTGTTTGATAACAGAACCAGAATCATGGGCATATCAATTGATCCTTTGGCTTTTTTAAGCCTAATCACTTTCTCAGGGAAGTAGTTGGCCTTTTTCAGGTCTTCATTAAAATCGTTAAGGTCATAGGTCACGTCTACATTTCGTATAACGTATTTGACGACTTTTTCCGATTTAAGTTGATGATGCTGAATCTTTAGCACGTTATCAGCCTTAATGCCAGACACCAATTTACTATGAGTTTCCTCATCATGACACCTTATTTTGATCGTCTCTGCTCTGCCTGTGTGTACAGTAATTAGGTTAATCGCCACATGCTTTTGAATCTCGCCCAGGATTTGCTTGATTGGCTGACCGTGAGTACGTATTACGATTGGCGGAATATAGGAGCTGCTCTTGGTATTTGGCTTTTCAACATTTTTTCGCTGTTCGGACTTGCTTTCTCGAAAAGCAACAGCGATTGTATCATTTATATCAACAACATCCTTAATGTTGTCAATTTTCAACCTTTTTTTAGCCTTTTTAGATTTTGCAGGTATCCATTTATCCGTATCATTGTATAGCCGTTTGCGATTTGTACTAATCGGGTCTTTGCCATCGTTATCGTTACTCCCTAAGCCGGAGGGGATAATTTCCATAGGCTGAGGATTCACACTCTCACAAGAGTCTCTTAGATAGTCAGAAGTTACACCAGTAGGCTGATTACCTTTCATTGACAGAGCAGAGAATTGATCTTTGAGGAACTGCTCCAACTTATTAAAGTTCTTGTTGGCTTCATTACGTGCTGTAGATATTTCAGCATTCATATTAGCAATTTTATCGTGAATTTCAGCAATGTTCCCTTTTAGTGACTCGACTTTTCCTTGTAATTTATCATACTTAGTGCACATTTCTTGGCGCATAACCTCTAGCTTATCCTTAATTATAGCATCAAAAGCTTCAAATCTGTAATCTTTACAGGCATCTTTATATATCTCGCCATATGTATATTTACCATCACTTGTTTTTTGGCTTGCAATGCCACTTAATGCTTTGCCTGAGTCTGGCATTATGATAAATTTTATAATTATGAGTAAAGAATAGTAAGACTGCTAGCCCTGAAAAGGGCTTTTCCAGAATAAGATCTGTAGAAAAAACAGCCTTAAAGAATAGATATAAAACAAAACCGCTGACCTTAAAAGAGTGTGCCTTCAATTAACATTCCTTCTCCAATCTATACCATCTATGAGTAGCTCGAACCCGTGCAAGTGATCAGTGGTTCTGTGTGTCACCTCCGAGTGAAGATGTGTGTCACCTTAAACGTTCTCTCGGCTTGGCAGCCTATGCCGCGGCCATGCTTCAGTCTGATTGGGACCACCCAAAACAATTTGCCTTTGTTAATTGTCTATG
>JAHWFO010032265.1:0-13728 GCA_023313115.1 Rhysida immarginata
TGCCAGACTAGCGAGTCCCTGTTCGGGCGCCAAAATGTGCCCTGAGGGGGGGGGGGGGGGGGGGGGGGGGGACCAAAGGTACCCCAACAACGAAGATCCAAGCCCACGCGTGCCAGGAGCGGGTTTTTAATGACTCGCGGAGGGGAGGTGGTTGACTAGCCAAAGAATAGGCGTGCGGTGGAAACAAGACAACAATATTTAATTTGCATATTAATACAAGATAATTACAATGAATAAATAAATAAATAAATGGGGCCCCGGTAAACAACATTGATAAACACAAAGTAGTGAACAATTTATAATTTACACGCTATACAAAAAAACTTCACAATTATGCATCACTAACTGAAAAACTTGGTTCTATTCAACAACATATGGTACCCAATACATTATTCCACGGCATGTCTAAAAATGCAAAACATGCACTTCAACTGCGTTGCGTTGTACAAAGGTACGCTTAATAAGCTTTCACATCGGGATACAGCTGTGACATATGTCAGTAATTTAAAAAAATTTTTTTTTAAAGCCTTTTGTCATTATGCTTTCTATTTGTAAAGAACTTGTGATCACACCTTGATAAGTTATGATTATTCTTAACATTATAGTGTTAATCTTCAGCCAAATATTGCCTTGGATGTCATGATCGATCATTTCCCATGACGGATTCAAAACCTCTCTGCGATAGCGAAGTTCGCCATGTGGCCGTTAGGCCTATCGCCCGTCGAAGCTTCTATTATGTGATTTTGAGTTATGAACTTGTCAACGGACTCTGTATTGTACTAAAAATATTGTACTTAGTGCCCAGTTTGATAAATAATAAGATTTGGAATTTATTTAAGCAATTTCATTGTGTTTGGAACCAATTTTATGTACTGAGTTGTGAATTGTGGTTGCAATGCATGCTGGGAGGACAGATATTCGATACCTTTGACAACGGTATTATCACTGAGAATTCCGGAAGTGTTGTGAGAACTTCCAGGCTTGCCACCAGAGGGCAATCCCAGAATTCACTGCGGGATTGGCCGCTCATATAAAAAGGGGAAGCGCGAAGCTTGAATTCATTCGAGAATCAGTCCTCATCCAGTTAAGATGATCCTCTCTTCCAGCCCGTGGAACTCTTCCTAGCCCAGTATGTAAGATAGCTATGTTCATTTCGTTTTGCATTGTCTTTGCTTAGTCATTCTTAATTCCAGAGATACCTATTATAATTTTGTGAATTTAATGTTGGGGATATATATATTGTGAACATTGTCATTATGTTAGTGGAGGATTTAAAGTAATTTTATTGGATGATTTATATGATGGGAATTTATTTTGTTTATATTAATGACGGAGTATATGTGATTGCAACCTAACACTATTGTAAGATAAGTTTGAGGGATGATTTTATTTGTATTTTACCAGAATTATGCAGTTTTGCTTGTTGTGTATGTAGAAATAATATATATGGTAGGCTTTTGTTTGTAATTATTAAACCCTTATCTATCCAATCCTAAACCTTGACTAGTCTGTTTCATTATTCGAATAAATTTCACAACCCGTATACCACACAGCAACGCATGGGAAGCGTCACGCTCCCCTTTTCTATGCAACTTCCTGTTCAGGGGCTTCTTTAAAACGAAGTCTCCTGGCAATGGGAGGGGAGGAGAGCAGTAACCCCGATTAACAGCTAATGTACGCACAAATATGCTTCCTGTACCCCCGCTTTGGTAACCTTTGCTTCCTATGCTTTACAACTCAAATAGCAGCTGTTAACGACCATGCCCCTCTAAAATAACTCTCATGCATTGGCAACCAATCATTTAAACCAAAATAGAATGAATATTAATATGACTTAAAGGTTATAACTCTGAAATTGTCTCTCTGGTTGGCATCAGACAACCAACAACTCATGCGAACTCAAAAAGTTACTTATCTTCACTCTAATAGCGATGGCACCAATCATGTGACCTTCGTTCGTTCGGGACGATTAGAAGCGCAAAATGAACAACTGGGGGGGGGGGGAGCAAACGTCTCGGACCAATTCCATACGTCTCATTATAACTACGTATATCAGTTAGACAAGGAGGAATAAATGGAGAGATCTCACCAATCACAACTTGCATCCAATGACGATTTTCTTAACTTCCATTAATGTGAAAAAACGGACTGCGCTCCATTTCCTCTATAGTAACGCTTGCTGGTGACGAAACTTCCTTAATAGCTGTCCGTTCAGCAGCGTTGCGAACATTTTTATTTAACACAAACGGTCGAATACCGTTTTCTCCATAATTCTCTATAACGTGACGCTCCAGTATAGGTTAGTCACGTGTATCTGACGGCAGGATAATAGGGTTAAATCTCGAAGAAATTAAAATGTTTATTAACTAATTGGCTTCATTAGTTTAGCGTGGTGTGTTTTATAACGAGTGTTTTGTCGTTGTATGAGTGGTTATTGTTTGTTGTTCGATGAAAATATGAATGCGTGTGTCCTTATTATTGTTGAGTGGAGAGTGAAAACGCCGTGAGCGATGGGCAATGATCATCTGTTGTAGCTGTATTGTTGAGAGCGTTTTCGGTGAAACTGTGTGCGTGTTAGCGAGTTTTGTTAAAGAGGAGTTCTTTATCTTATCTTTAAAAAAAAAAGTAAGAAGATAGATATATAGTTTCACTGTGTTTTGATAAATGTAATGGAGAAATATAGCGATCGTGGTTTGACGTTAAGGAACTAGCTGTCGAACATTTGATAAGAAAAACAAGACTTTCGCATTTATGATGTTCGACGTTGTAAAAAAAAAAATCTTCCGTAAGGTCCGCAGAAGTCTACATGGAGATAAATAGAAAAACAAGTAAAAATGTTCTTGATAGATTAAACTGATTTTCTTGCTCATATGATTAATTTGTTTCTCTTTCATCATGATTATTTATTCGACTGCTCACCATTCGATTGATGGGAGAGACAGACCTGAGTGCGTGACGGGACCTGATCGGAACGGCAAGCGTTAGATAAATTTGGCGCACGATAATGATGATTGATTGGATGCAACAAGTTGTGAGCCGTGAAGTGTCAACGTGGGTGACCATTTAATTTGAAGCTTCCTGGTGAGTGTTTTGCGATTATTGCATTAAGGCCAAGAGCACGCGCCTAGACATTTGCATTACCCAGAGTGTGTTCAATAAGTCAAAGATCCTCCTGTTTGATTCTATCATCTATTAACTTGGAAAGCTGTGTCAGGGTGTATCAGATTTTATGAAGACATTCGCGGACTGTTTTGTGTTCTATGCTTAATTGTGTAATATTAATCGACAACTGTTTAAGTTTAATTTCGAAGTTAGCAATTTTAAGCTTATTAAGCACCTTGCCATAGTAACTGTTTATCAGCTGGAATTAGTTGTGAGGATCATGCGATGTGTAAGCTAGAACTCTGTAATTGGGGTGCGAACGAATACTTAACACATTCCTGTTCGCATGTGGTTTCGAAGGCCGCCAGTGGGTAGCTTGGATAAGGTTAACTACACTCGCCAAGAGGGGTCACTGTTCCTCCCCCCTTCAAGGTAAATAAAGGAGGTACATTGCGCATTCCGATGCAAAGGTGAGGAATATTTGATTCGGGAGTGTAGAATTCCAAACAGCTACCTCTGTCACTGTCAAGCAGTCGTACACCACTCCAACTAAAATAGCCTAGCTGCAGATTTACTTTTACATGGGCAAACTCACTATCATTCGAAGTGTTCCGAATGCCAACTAATAAGTTGAATTATATATCGAGTGACTCCAGCCATCCGTGGAACCAAAAGCTATCAACTTTTATTTCCATGATTGACAGAGCTTTAAATTTGCCTTTGAAAAAATCGATTCTCAAAAAGGAGATTTCTTTAATAAAAAATATTGCAATAAGGAATGGCTATAGTAAAGCCACTATCACAAACTTACTAAGGAAGAGGAAGTTTAAAAAGTTTATAAAGGACAAAACCACTCTCTGCAAAAATAAAACCACAGGGAAAACTATTTCGATTCCATACAACAATTGTTTTATTAGAGGCCTAAACTCAATCTTCAAAGCGTTTGACATTTCCCTTTCTTTCAGTAATCCGAATCAGATCAAGAACTACGTACAAAATCCCAAGGACCGAATCCCACACATGCAGAAGTCAGGAATATATGAAGCATCTGCCCTAAGGTGTACAAAGGGCAGACGATCCGCAGTTTAGAGACCTGGTTCAAGGAACATTTAAGTCATAGAAAATACGGAAGGAGCAGTCAATCTTCAATAGAGAAACATTCATTAGAAACCGGCCATGATTTTTCCATAGCAAATGTAAAATTAATAAAATCGATAAATAAAAAACACCTTTTAGATGCTTTTGAATGCTTAGCCATTCGCAGCACAGACAGAAAATTATTATTAAACTCGGACTTGGGTCCCATTGCTGAATCATCACTGATCGAATGGGCTTCTAAGTTACCCAGTCATTGACGAGTACTGTCTTGTTTTATTTTTTGATTGGCTTTCCTGTGTGATATATACCCGGATTCGATCTCTCTAAGTCAGTTCTTTTCAGACCTCCTCGAGTTCGCCTTAGGCTTATTCGCGTCCGACTTAGACTGCTGAATGATGAATGCAAGGCATTCGAAAAGCGTTTACAGGATTATCAGGTTGTATTATTTCAATTTGTTTTTTGTTGTGGTGAAAGAGTTTTTTAGTCTTAAAGTTCACAAATATATAAGTTATAAAAAGTCTGACAAGGACTTCCATGCTAACGCCTTTACCCACTCCCTTAAAGCAAAAGGTTACCCCAAATCTGTCATACGCGCTTCTATCTATAAGCATCGCAATTCCTGTTCTAACAACAATCCTAAACCTTCTCCAACCATGGCAACACCTACATTAGTTCTTCCTTATCATCCAACGCTCAATAGTATTAAAAAAATCCTAAGGAAACATCAACATATAATTGACAACTCTCTTCTCCATTCCATTCTACCAGAACCACCTAAAGTTTCTTTTAAACAGACATCTAATTTTAAAGATATTCTGGTCCATGCTGCTATTACTAAACCATGCACTTTCACTAAGGGACGTTCTCCTTGCAATGAAAAGCGTTGTGGCGTTTGCCATTTTCTTAACCCTGCTACTTCCATTTCCAGCAGTGCTTCCTCCTTTACTTTCAAAATTAACCAGAACCTGACCTGCACTTCTCAAAATCTAATTTACCTGTTACATTGCAAAGTATGCCAGAAACAGTATCTTGGTGAGACAGGCAATACCATACGTGCCAGATTTGCCGGACATAAATTCGACATCCTTAGCAATGCTGACACCCCTGTCGCTAAATACTTTAATTCCCCTTGCCACTCTTTACAGACCATCAGCCTTTATATTCTTCATAGTAACTTCCATAACAAAAAAAGAGAAAGCAATTCGAGTCTTTTCTTATTTGGAAATTCAATTCCCTCACCCCTAATGGCATTAACCTTAGCAAAGGCACCATTCCCTCATTACCTTTCTCATACCCCTCTCCAACTTCAGCTATTCCTTAATTTGTCGTAAGCTCTATGGGCCCTTTTCTTTTTCCCTTTTGTCTTTTCTGTTTATCTTATCTTTTATTTCTTCTTTTCAATGTTCTTTCATATTTTTCTACCTCTATGTTCATTTTTTGTCCATCCCTGCACACTCTTTTTCTCATAGGCTTCTTGTACTCCTTTATTTCAGTGACCTTTGACCCAGTGCTCTTATATGTGGTACTATTTTACAGGGTGACTAGCAACCGGGAATTGTCAGGGAATTTTTTTTTTTTTTAAACCGGGAACAGTCAGGGAATCATAAAATCGAAAATTTTGAACAATGTCAATAATATTCTTTCATGACAGCCTTTTTTGTCTCCTGATTATCAGGAAAATTCAAGGAAAATTCAGGGAATTTTACGAAATCTTTTTGCTAGGCACCCTATCATTCCTAAACTTTTTTATAATTTCATTTTCATATGTGTTATCCTATTGCATTTTTCTCGCTGCCCTCTTATTATTTCCTATTTGTCCTCCATCCTGTCCTATCCCAACAGTTCTTCTAATTAATCTCATTGGTTCTCTTCTTGTTTTTCAGCCAATACCGTCTTACTATTCCCCATGCAAACTATATATAAACCCGTCCATTAGTACAACTTTCATAACTTCAGGATAATTCTCTAATATTCTGTTTGCTTTTAGAGAATTATCCTTTTTGCTTTGATAAAGGATAGTCTCTATCCAAAACGTCAGCTTTTTATTTTGATTTTGATTAATTATTTTTGTTTATTATATCTTATTTTTTATTCATTTTGTATTTTTAATTAATAACTATTATTTATTGTATTCCAGGGTTCTTGTGTCTCGTCCTTCTCTTAATATATATCCATTCACCTGTTTTATAAGAACCTGATGAACACTAATCCCCATAAAGTGATTCATCCTGATAAGGCAGATACCATAGCATTCTGGAAAAGTATATGGGACAATTCGATAGAACATAATAGGGAAGCAATTTGGATCAAAAAAGTGATAAAACAAGTAAAATCAAAAAGATTGCCCCAATTATGGATAACTGAAGATATAGTTAAAATGCAGATGAATAAGGTCAAAAATTGGAGTGCACCAGGGGTTGATGAAATTCATGGGTTTTGGTTAAAGCACTTGACTGGATTACATGAGCGATTAAACAATCAATATAATGAGATGCTGCAAACAGGAGAAGTGGAAGGATGGATGACAACGGGGAAGACATTACTTATTTTAAAAGAAAAGCAAAAGGGCGCAGTGCCAAACAACTATAGACCTGTAGCGTTGCCAGTTGTAACGTGTTCATGCGTGAAGGTGTATCTGACTCCATTTTTATTACACTTAGTTTTGTAAGACGGTGATTTAATTAAAACTGAATTGTATGCTACATAATTATATTATTTACATAAGAAATTATAAAAAAATGTACTAGAGTTCGTTCGTGCTGCTGGAGATCGGTGATGTTGACGGCCTGGCTATCAGTGAGAGTCTGTCTGGTTGCTGCGCTCGATCTCCTTTGGTTCTAGTCCTTTCCCAGAGTGCCACGCGGGTTTCGGAGTGGCCTCTGGTGGTCGTTCGGTGAAGGTGGCCGCGGAGCCCGCCATAGTACTCCCCCCCCCGAATACCGGAGGCGCGGAACATCACAAGTATCTGGGATTGAAACGTACCTGCCTGCCGGCTCGGGTGGTGGTGCGGGCGATGGGGTTGCCTGAGGGTGCAGCTGGCTAGTGGGCCTGATGTGGTGTGGTCGTCATCGTTGCTGTAGCGTCGGCGTTAGGGATGACGGGTGCTGCAGCTGGCTATCTGGTGTGGGACAATGTTGTCGTCGTCGCTGTTGCATCGGTGGCGTCGTCGTTCCAGATGTAGGCGGGTTTCAAGCGGTCCATGTGTACGGTCTCATCGCGACCTTGTTTGCGGATCGTGCAGTGGTTTGTCGTGCGGACCGTCATACGGGTTCGAGAGTGTTGGTCTGGCGGTCTCGACCCGTACGAACACGTGCGAGCAGGTGGACATGGTGGCATGCACGAAACTCGCCGCTCGGTTGTGAGCGGATGTCGGTGTCGGCTGGAGGCCTCGCATAGCCTCGCTCAGGTGGTGTATGAAGGTGGAGGGCTCGGACGGCGGAGTGTCGGTCGGGGTGAAAAACTGTCCGGGCAACTGGAGCGTGGCACCGTACACCATTTCGGAGCACGTGCCTCCGATGTCTTCCTTATAGGCTGAACGGAGTCCGAGCAGGACGATGGGCAGCGAGTCCATCTCTGGCCGTGGCAGCGAAGGGCCTGCCTGAGCGAGCGGTGGAATCGCTCCACTAGCCCGTTGGCTGCAGGGTGATAAGGGGTCGTGCATATATGATCGATCCCCAACGTGGTCTTCAGGGTGGCGAAGAGATTGGAAGTAAACTGCCGTCTCTGGGTGGTTGTTATCGTTGTCGGCACGCCGAATCGGGAGATCCAGTGACGGGTGAGTGCGAGTGCCACGGTTTCCGCTGTGATGTCTTGGAGGGGGGTGGCTTCCGGCCAACGGGTGTAACGGTTCATGCACGTCAGCAGGCATTGCTGGTCTTCTGACGGCGGTAGGGGGTCCACGAGGTCCGCATGGATGTGGCTGAACCTCGCGGCGGGTAGCTGGAAAGGTTGGAGTGGGCTGTGGATGTGGCGGTGGGTCTTGGCTCGGTGGCAGCTCATGCACTTGGCGACGTCTTTGTTGGCGGATGGCCAGACGAAACGCTGTAGAACAAGACGCTTCGTGGCGTTGATTCCAGGATGTGCGAGGTTGTGGAGTGCCTGGAAAGCTTGTCGTCGGAAACCGGGTGGCACGTACGGTCTCACGTTTCCGTCACTGGTGTCGCAGTAGATGAGAATGTCCGAATCCAGCTGTAGGGGTTTTAAGTTCAGTGAGGTGTTGTTCCGCAGGAGGAAGGCTTGAAATTCGTCGTCCTCGGTTTGTGCTTTCGCCATCGCAGCGAAATCAGTGGCAGGAAGTTGTAGCTCTGCCACATGGGACAGGGCATCGGCAACCACGTTGCTCGAGCCTGCCACGTGCCGTATGTCCGTGGAAAACTGCGCGATGAATTCCAAGTGATGCTGTTGGCGGGACGAGCAGGAGTCGGTCTTTCTAGTGAATGCGTAAGTGAGGGGGCGGTGGTCTGTGCAAATGGTGAAATCGCGGCCTTCCAGTTCGTGGCGGAAGTGTTTAATGGCCGCGTAGATGGCCAACAATTCCCTGTCGTACGTCAAGTATTTGGTCTCAGCTGTGCTGAGCTTGCGTGAAAAGAATGCGAGGGGACGCAGGGCTTGGTCGCATTGGCTGTGGAGCGCGGCGCCGATTGCTGTGTCGGACGCATCTACCATTAGGGTTAGTCTTTGATTTGGGGCTGGAAATGTCAGTGTTGCAGCCTGCGCGAGATCACGCTTGCAAGATTCGAAAGCAGCGCGGGTGACGTCGCACCAGGCGACCTTGCACGTGTCCTTTTTCTTCGCGTCCTTCGTCAGCTCGTGAAGTGGAGCTTGGACGCTGGCGGCGTTCGGCAGAAATCGCCGATAAAAATTTAGCATTGCCAGGAAACGTCGCAGTTGAGTGATGGTTTCCGGCAATGGAAATTCAGATATAGCAGTCATCTTGTCAGGGAGGGGTTGGACTCCGTCTTGTGAGACGAGACAACCAAGGAAAGCTACGGAAGGCTGTCCAAAGATGCACTTGGCGACGTTGATGTGGAGGTTGTAGTCGCTCAAGCGTTGAAAAACCTGCTTGATGTGGTTGGCGTGCTCCTGTTCGGTACGGGACGCGACAAGAATGTCGTCCACGTACGGAACGCAAAAGTCCAAGCCGGAGAGCACTTCGTGTATGTGGCATTGGAATGTCTGCCCAGCATTGCGTAAACCGAACGGCGGTGCTGTGAACTCGAACAGGCCGAACGGGGTGGTTATGGCCATTTTGGGAATGTGCTCGGGCAAGATCAGAATTTGATGATATGCCCGAGCCAAGTCGATGGTGCTGAACACTTTTTTTCCGTGCAACGTTTGGGTGCGGTCTTGGATGTGGGGCAGAGGGCAACAATCTGGGGTTGTCACCGCGTTGAGATGACGGTAGTCACCGCAAGGGCGCCAGCTGCCGTCGGGCTTCCTGACCATATGCAGGGGGCTGGCCCAGGGGCTGTTTGATGGTCTGATGATGCCGTCAGTCATTAAGGTATTAAATTCTTTTTTCGCAGCTTTCAGCATGTCGAGAGAGAGACGTGGTTTGGAGAAGACGGGAGGGCCAGTGGTTTCGATGTGGTGGAATACCAGTGGTTCCCGCTCGGATTTGGAGGGCAGGGACGGGTTAGTTATCCGTGGAAATTCTCGCAGGATGTCGTAGTAAGGGAAGGTCGTGGATAAGATTGCGATCCTGCTGATAGAGATAGGGTGTTTGTCTTGGACGCCCTTCGTTGTCATGTGGGTCGTGCCGTCAATGAGGCGGTTGTTTTTCACGTCCACTAGAAGGTTGTAATGTGTTAGGAAATCCACGCCGATGATTGGGTGTGCGACATCTGCGACTATGAATCTCCACGAAAACTGCTGTCGCAAATTGAGCGCGATGGAGATAGTCTCCATGCCGTAAGTCTGGATTGGGGTGTTATTAGCGGCATAAAGGGTCAAAATCATAGACACGTCGTCGGCCAACGCTAATGGCCGGTAGCGACCGCCCGATCAGTTTCCCGGGTCCGTGCTCTTTGTATATGAGCATGGGGGGGGGTACATTTACGTGCGCTTTCTCCGAATTTGGTGTGATAATAACACACATCGGGACTGCTTTGGTTGCCTTGCTTGGGCCTGGAGCGACTGCGTCTGTTGCGCGCGCGGTGGGGGTACGCGTCTCGTGGCTGCCGCTGTATGCTTGCGAGGTCGGCGCGTAGCTCGGCGACGGCCTTGGTCAGGTCGGCTATCTGTTGTTGCACAGGATCGCCGGTTGCCTCTGCTAATTGAGGCGGGGTCGGGGAGACGACTTCTGCTATTTTGTCGGCAATATCGGCCAACTTTGTCAGGTCCTCGCTGGATGCCGCGAGTATAGCCTGCAGTCTTTTAAGCCATAGCGACCTCATAATGTCGTCGCTGGCGTGCGTGCCGGCGAGCTCGCGCATCCTCGCAAGCAACTGCGATAGCCGTTGGTCTCCCAGTTCAATGCCTTGGAGTAGGCGGTTTAATTTTGATGGTTCGCTCTCCGCGAAAGCGTGAATTAGACTGGCTTTCAACGTGTTATAGGCTTCCGTCGCTGGCGGCTGTAGGATTCAATCCTGGACCGCGTGGAGAATGTCAGGGGCTATGGCAGCTACCACGTGGTGGAATTTAGTGGCATCTTGTGTGAGGCATGCTATGGCGAATTGTGCCTCCACCTGTGCGAACCAAAGTTGTGGGTTTTTTGTCCAAAAGGGTGGCGGTTTGACAGCTATGCGAGCCACCTGTGGGGCTGCTGACTCTGCATTATCGCCGGCCATTTTGTTGACAGGGGACGATAGCTAAAATACCACGTGTTGGTTAATGTAAGGGGCTTCACTTCGGAAAACAAAGACTCCTGCTTTCGCCACGTGTGTCAAATGGATTCTGCGCAAATTAACTGCGTTATGCGGCCATGGCTTGGCCAAAGCTACAATGATTGCACGTACCTTTTTGTCCTTTTGTTTCCGTTGTCATGGTCGAGGGCTGGATGATTCCGTTGTCGCTTGATGACGGTGATTTAATTAAAACTGAATTGTATGCTACATAATTATATTATTCACATAAGAAATTATAAAAAAAAGTACTAGAGTTCGTTCGTGCTGCTGGAGATCGGTGATGTTGACGGCCTGGCGATCAGTGAGAGTCTGTCTGGTTGCTGCGATCGATCTCCTTTGGTTCTGGTCCTTTCCCAGAGTGCCACGCGGGTTTCGAAGTGGCCTCTGGTGGTCGTTCGGTGAAGGTCGTCTTCACCGCCATCTGGTGGCGATCCGCGGAAGGTGGCCACGGAGCCCGCCATAGACCTATTACCTGCCTGCCCACAATGTTTAAATTGTTTACTGGAATTCTTTCAACTTCAATTTACAATTACATGTTTGAAAATTCATTATACCCAGTAGAACAGAAGGGTAATTTCAAAAAATCAAGGGGAACAAAAGATCAACTGTTAATTGATAAAATGATCCTTAAAAATTGCAAGCGTAGAAAAACAATATTTATGGCCTGGATTGACTATAAAAAAGCATTTGACTCACTCCCACATAGCTGGATCAGTCAATCCCTGGAAATATTTGGAATTAATGAAAACATTAGGAATGTGATAAGCAATGCAATGAAAAAATGGAAAACAGTTTTAATAGCCAACGGGGAAGAACTGGGAAAAGTCAACATTAGAAGAGGAATTTTCCAAGGTGACTCCTTATCACCATTGCTGTTCACAATAGCAATGATACCATTGACATAATGACTATGCAATACAGAATTGGGTTATGAATTATCAAATCAAAGTGAAAAAATATCTCATTTACTATACATGGACGATTTGAAACTGTATGGAAAATCTGAAAAAGAAATCGAATCTCTCCTTAACACGGTCCGAATATTTAGTAAAGATATAAGAATGGAATTTGGACTAGATAAATGTGCAATGTTAGCCATGAAGAAAGGTAAAACAACTAAATATTAAGGTATAACATTTGAAAATGGAAAAAGTATAAGATCGATTTAAGAAAACTATAAGTACTTGGGTATACTCGAAGCAGATGATATCCTACACAACCAGGTTAAAAAGCAAACCAGCTCCGAGTTCGTAGACTTTTAAAATCAAAGCTGAATGGGGGTAACACCATAAAGGCCATAAACACCTGGGCTGTGCCAGTAATAAGATATACAGCAGGAATCATCAATTGGACCCAGCTGACTTGGAGGACCTTGGATCGGAAAACACGAAAGCAGATGACAATCAACCATGCCTTGCATCCTCGTAGTGATGTTGACCGACTATATCTACCTCGAAATATTGGAGGAAGAGGATTACTACAAATAAAGCAAACGGCAGAGGAGGAAACAAGAGGATTGACTGATTATATAAGGCTGAACAAAGAGAAACTGCTTGTTGAAGTTTGCAGGGAAGGTATACTGAAAACAAATACATCCAAAAAAAGAGTATAAGCATTCAGTGTTAAACAAGCATCTGGGAACTTGGACAAATAAACCCTTGCATGGACCGCACCGCAGAGGGACTGAAAATAAAATTCACCAAAAGAACTGGCAATGGCTTCAGAAAGGTACCATCAAGAAAGAAACTGAAGGCCTAATCTTTGCAGCTCAAGAACAAGCTTTACAAACTAATGTCATGAGAGCACAGATCCAGAAGACTACGAATAACAGCAGATGCAGACTATGCAAGGAACGAGATGAAACTGTTGATCATCTATCCAAATGGATTAGAAACTGTTGATCATCTAAATGGATTACAAGCAAAGACATGATCGTGTGGCAAAGCTGATCCACTGAAATTTATGTAAGAAATATGGATTTCAAGTGGTAAATAATTACTATGCCATCAAACAGAAAAAGTTATTGAAAATGAACGTGCTAAAATATTATGGGACTTCCATATCCAAACTGATCGGCATTTGAAACACAATACACCGGACATAACAGTCATCAAACAGCATAAAACCTGGTTCATAGACGTTGCCATACCAGCTGATCAAAATATTGAGGACAAAGAAATGGAAAAAATCAATAAATATAGAGATCTGGTAATTGAAATCAACAGATTGTGGCAAAAACCTGGGAAAGTTATCCCAATTGTTATTGGTGCCCTGGGATCCATCACAAAGAATTTAAAAAATACTTAAAATTACTTAATATCAGTGAAATATCAACTGCTGACCTGCAGAAAATCGCTTTGTTGGGAACATCGTATATACTACGATGATATTTGGATGATTCTTAGGCTCCTGAATGAACCTGAATCATTCAGAATTTCCAGACAACATATGTAACTTTTATTGTGTTGACTATGTATACTTTAATGTTTAAATAAAAATAATAAAATAATGATAAAAAAGGTACCCGGTCATTTGGCCGAACGGACATTCGAGCGACCGGACATTTCACTGACGGACATATGATCGAACGGAAATTTAACCGACGGAGAAATGCCTGCATTTCATCGACATTTGGACATTCGGCGTAAAGAGATGTTTTCGGCAATATAATTCATTTAATGGG
>JAHWFO010032273.1:0-14222 GCA_023313115.1 Rhysida immarginata
TAGTGATTTATGCTATGAATAAACTTTATATTGTTTAGTTATTTAATAGTCCGACCCCTATCACTTATTTATCTTCCACTGCGTGCTCAAAGTGTTTTACTTAGCTTTAACCGTGATAGTCATGATCTGCTACTTGCCTTGCCCTACTCGGGGGGAGGGGGGATTAATTTTTTTAATAAATGTATAAATGTATTTCTCTTTCACTGCTAAAGCTCCTCCTTGGAATGTTTACAAGATTTTATTTATACTTGGATGGATAGACTTGGTTATATTTGTTTCCTTGCATGTGTCAACAATCGGCTGAGTGAACAATGGTTGATAAAATTAATAAATGCTGCAGCTAACCAACACCTCCTACAAAGAAAGCCAAACAACTGAAACGTCGTGCATTGTTACATCATCATATTTCGGCCATTGTTAATGGTCTTTCTACCAATAATATACCTTAAATTTTGTCGACATCGAGGCTAACGAGAAATACAGGCTCTGGCACTGAAAAGTCACCTGATCAAGATGTTTTCGAACTTTCATTGTTTTCAACAAACAAAAAAAGACTGATTGTTAAAATCCAAGATGGAAACAACGAAGGTTACATTGTTGCTAGACCTATCTTGGTCAGGTGACTTTTCAGTGCCAGAGCCTGTCTTTCACGTGGGCTACGGGCAATGCCTCCTAAAGATAAACCCTGAGCGCGAAAACGTCATACTTTGTTACATCATCATCCCAAGATATGTTTCATCGCATTTGTACCAATAATAAGCCCTGAAATGATGACTAAACGTATCTTCGGATTTAAGCTTAGTTTCCATACATGCGTTTTCAACTGCGTCTCTGCGTCTAGACGCATAAGTTGGTGCGTCTTGACGCACGTGTCATGGAAACAGATATCTGCGTCTCCGAATCTTGGTTGATGTGCGTCTGGAGTTCATGCGTCTGGACGCAGAAAAGTGAAGTAGGTAGGCTTTCTACTTCTTGACGCACTTGTAAATGCGTCTCAAATCTTTCTAGATCACATGATTGTTTTGCGCAAGCGCACTTGCTTTGTTAACCTTCCAGCGGGCGCGCCCTCTAAACGAACGCGAAAGGTCGCGTATTTCCTAGATACGCTATTGCAAAATATAAATTTTTCAAGAGTGTACCTTTTAAAATAATGTTGTAATCAGTTATTTTATTTAAAATGAAATGAAAACAATGTAAATATAAAAGACAATAACGATATAAAATGACCAAAGAATTACCGAAATGACGTGAAAATAAAATAAATGAAATTGCCAGTATTTCCACTGTACTATTTACATTTGTGTAAAGATGAATTAAAAGTGTAAAGATATATTGGAAAAAACAAATGAATTGAAATTTAGATATAAAAATATTTTTATTAGAACCCAGTACCGATGTTTTCTTTTATTTAGGTTTGCATGTACAAATAATGCTGTACATGCTACGGTAAGAAAGCAGAGGAATCCTTCCATCAATTCCTTTTCTTCATTTGATGGAATCTGTGCTCGGACACCAGAAATTAATAATGATATTTTAAGAAATCCGAAAGACACCAAGGTGGTGGCATGATGGTTAGAGAGAAGCTTCTCCCTCTAACGAGAAAAATTGCAAAACATAAACTCATGAGGCATGCGCAGTTGAACTTTCTGCGTAGACTTAATGCATGCATGGAAACTGATACTTGCGTTCGAATTAAATGCGTCAAGAGCTGTTGCAATGTGCGTTTAGGTGCGTCCAGATGCACATTTGCTTTCTGCGTCGAGACGCAGTTATAAATGCGTCAAAAATGCGTGTATGGAAACTTAGCTTAACAATGTTTGACTTTTTCGCGCTCAGACAACGCCTCCTAAAGATAAGACCTGAGCCAACACCTCCTATAGAGAAGGCCTGAGGACAAAAGGTGTATACATTGTTACATCATCATCAAGCGGCCAAATTTAGAGCTTATTATTGGTAGAAATACGATAACAATAGCCGCTTGATGATGATGTAACAATGCATACACCTTTCGTCCGCAGGCCTTCTCTCTAGGGGGTGTTGCCTGAGCGCGAAAACGTCATACATTTTTACATCATCATCCGAAGATACCTTTAATCACATTACTACCAATAATAAGCCCTGAAATGCAATTAAACGTATCTTCGGATGATGGTGTAACAATGTCTGATGTTTTCGCACTCACGCCTTATCTTTAGGAGGCGTTGCTACGGGTCAACCTCAAAGCCAACTAGAAAGACAGGCCTGGACGCGGAAAAGTCACCTGACCATGGAAGCCCGAATAACAATGTAATCATCATTATTTCAATCTTTATTTTTAACAGTCAGTATTTTGTCGTTTGTTGAAAACAATGAAGGTTTGATTGTTGGTCGGACTCCTATGGTCAGGTGACTTTTCCGCGTCAGGGCCTTATATTTATCGATGGCCTCGGGTCGACTTATGATGATGTAACAATGTATGACGTTTCAGTTGTTTGGCTTTCTTTCTAGGAGGTGTTGCCGCAGCCGACGAAAAAGACACGCCCTGGCACTGAAAAGCACGGTCTATAGATATTCATGGTCATCGAGCTCAATTGTTAAAATGAAGCTAAAGTTTCTAGCTCCCGGTAGGGCGGGAACTTTATTGAAAAGTGGCGCTGCATGTTCAATCTGCCCAACTGCGCCTGCATCGCCACCCTTCAGACAGAATAGACCAGCAGACAGAAACTTTCTTTCGTATTCAGTTTCAATGAAAATCTCTATCGCAGGTTGCGAATAGTGCGATCTATGCGGCACCTGGCGCGATCTGTTTTCCTTAGCTTCTCGAAACAATGGAAAATGGCCGAAGCTCGATGACCATGAATATCTATAGACCGTGCTGAAACAACGCCACCTAAAATACAAAGCCTGCCAACTGAAATGTCATACATTGTTACGTCATTCATAAGAAGGCCGAATTTAAAGTTTATTACTGGTAGGAATATTTTTAATGGTATTTCTACCAATAATAAGCCCTAAATTTGGCCTTCTTATGAATGACGTAAAAATGTATGGCATTTCAGTCGGCAGGCTTTGTATTTTAGGTGGCGTTGGCTGAAAAGTCGCCTGATCATCTTGGTCCAAGCAACAATGTAATATTCATTGTTTCCATCTTGGATTTTAGTAATCAGTATTTTTTCGTTTGTTAAAAACAATAGAGAGTTAGTTTTTTTCCGTTACGAGAATTCAGTTACGAGATATTCAATCAGTGTACTCGTGCAAAAATTTCTCGTTAACGGCAAATCTACAATCTTGTGTTTTTTTCGTATCGAATGCGAATCAAAACAACCAACGAGATATAATACTAGGGTACAAGTGGCGCTATCTAGTGTCAGAAAGGTAATATTTTTTAACGTTAGGAAATAAAGCAAGTACGCTAAATTCAACTGTATTCCTCCAGGCGAAGAAAAAAGTACTCAGAGGGATTCCATTTTCCATAAATAGATCATTGAGGGTGATAACTGGTTGCTAACTGACTCATTTTGGCGGATAACAAGGCACAAACAGGCACTCGACTAAACGAGAGAACTAAGATGGAGAATTTTTTTCCGGATGTTCTCGCTATGCACAAACTGCGCATGAACAAGGATATCGTTACGCAAACGACACTTGCCAATGAGATCGAAAAATTTTTTCGTGAATTTCTTTCGTAACATACGACAATCGTCTAACTTTAACAGAAGTGACGTCAAATTTTTTCGTTTTCGTACGAAAAATTTCTCGTAACGAAAAAAAGCTAATTCTCTAATGAAGGTTACATTGTTGCTTCAACTAAGAAGATGAGGCGACTTTTCCGTGCCAGGGCAAAGCATCCTATAAAGAAGGATGCTTTATAGGAGGCGTTGGCCAGGGCCGGCCTTTTTCGTCATGTACGATGCTTGCCTTAATGATTCAGGTTTTAAGGGGGATAGTTATAAAAAGTAATATATAAATAAATAAAAAGCATTATTATTTCTTTTTTTATTAAAATCTTTGGAGAGATGTACGAAATTATTCTAAAACAAAATAAGAGAATACAACTTCTAGGCGTGCAGCTGCTCATGCTTTTGCTGAAAATGTGTAGGTACTTTTCCTCATGGGATAATAACTGGAGAAGATTTATTTTTCATATGGCTTTTGCAATTTAGAAAATTCTCTTTAAAAAAGTTATAGATGTAGTAACCTTCTTTAGAGAAGTTATAGATAATGTTTATTTAAACGTATTTAAAATTCTGAAGATCTCAACTGATTGTGTAAGACGCCAATCCTTGCTGCTAAAATTGATACTATCAATATAAACAACCACATTCCACGCTCTATGACTGAATACCACTCTATTGAAACGGTTAGATGTTGATGAGAGATGCTGATGAGGCTGTAAAAAGAGTTCCTTCACTCTCTCAATTCATCTATTAATTTATTTTTTAATATAGACAGAAATAAATCAGTACTCATAGCCTTTCTCTGATATTTTAAAATGTTAAGGATGCAATGTCGAATTTTCCTGGGTGAACCCAATTGAACACAAAATTGCAGTGCGATCATTTAAAAGAATTCTTTTCGTTTTTCCAAAGTGAATATATACTTTATTAAGGCTTTTTTCGTTTATATTCAAATTCAGATATTGCAAAATTTCATCAAACAAACAGCCCGAGCAACGTCGGGCAAATCAGCTAGTATTTAATAAAACACCTCGCTTTAGAGCTTCAGTCTTCGCTTAGGTAAGTTTTGTTGCTTTTGGATAAATTTATATGGAAATTTGAGTGTATAATGCTAAATTCAATAAATTAGGAAGTACATTTTATTGTTAAAAAGCCAATTTTTTACTGATTGCGTACTGTTCATAATGTATTTATACACCCAAATCGCAACGTCTGGTGATAAAAATTTGAAAATGCAGCCAGTGATTCTAATGAATTGCAGCGCTGGCTGATGACTAGGCCACAACGAGATAGAATACATGTACCATGGTATTAAAAGAAGCACCTTCTAATCGTGGTGAGCGGTTGCTGTAAAACCATCATCGATGGAACCATCGATGGTTCTAACCATAATCGACAGGACCTAACCTAACCATCATCGATGGTTTTTGAAATCAATCGATTGTTCTGTATCAATTTTATACAAAAATAAATTATGCTAAAAAAAAAAAAAGACATCCAGAGTAATACGGTAAATAATTTCTGTTTTTATTTTCATTCAATTGAAAATAAAAAAAATAAAAGAGCCAAATAATTATAAATTAGTAATCGAAGTGAAAAACAAATTAATTGATACTCTCAATTTGAGAGAGAAGTTAAACCTAAAAACTTAATTATTCTACTTACAATTAAGAAGTCTTCCAACGAATAAGTTTGAAACTTCTTGTTTGTCTTCCAACCTGATCCAACTATAAACCAGACTCGGAGTCCAAGTCACACTGTTGAATGGCATCGACAATCGAACAGTGAAGTGTACATTTGTTCAGGTGGGACGTAAGCAGTGCTTACACGATTCTCACCCTTCCGGAATAAATTCCACATGAAATACGCTGAAGTAGGCAAGAAGCCTGACTAACCCAAACAGATCTTCCACATAATAAAAAACAAAATAATAAGATAATAAGTTGCGGGCCCAGCCTTGTTCTTTGTTCATGACTTTCCCAAGTTTGCAAAATGTTGAATGGACAATCGAACAGCGCAGGGAAAACTAAACGAGCGGTCTGAAAGCAACGCTTTCACTGTTATACTCATCCAGGAAGTAACCAGTACACTGAACTAGGCAAGAAGCCAGATCAAACTTACTTAAGTCATCCAGAGGATAAGATGGAGTCCTTTGTTATAAGGACGATAGAGTTGATTGTTGATTGACGAGAGACACGGAGGAGCTATGAGATCCAGTATTCAGGAAAGATGGCCTTTTGGATGTCGTCGAAATCGATGTCCAGGACGTGACGAGGCCTGCGATGCCTGAGGAAACTTCTAAACGTGAGTGGATGCTCCAGAGTATCTGCAGCCAGAGGATTGGGATGGTTCTTAATCTTCGGAAGCAACTTCTTCAGCGACTCCTGGACATATTTACCAATTGGAGGTATATGGAAATCTTCAGCAATAGAAATATTTGTCGTGACTCTCCTGTCAAGTTGGGCAATAGTCCTCAGGGTAACGTTTTGGAAGGTTTGGAGATCCTTCCATCTGGATTTGCATATCGTAGCCCAGGCAGGCATACCATAAAGAAGAATAGTTCATATAACCATCTTATAAAGCAAAAGTTTGTTATCCACTCCAAGGGCCCTGTTTCGACCCAGAAGAGCAACAAGACTAAACTTTGCCTTCTTAGCTTTATTTATCGCATAGGAGACGTGGTCACCCCAATTTAGCCTGACATCTACCACCACTCCGAGATATTTGTAATTTTTTACCCATTCGAGCTCTTTACTAGAAAGGAAGGGAGAATTCGGGGGTTTCCGAAGTTTCTTCGTAACGAACATTGCCTTGCATTTGTCGACGTTTAGATCGAGTCTCCACTTTGCAAACCACTTCTCGCACAATTGTAAGGCCTTTTGTAAGCGTGATATGACGTGAGCGGGATTGCAGTCAGTAGTCATGATGGCCGCGTCGTCAGCGAACAGATATAGCTTGCACTTAGTAAAAGTTGGGAAGTCATGGGTGAAAAAGTTGAACAGTGCAGGGCCCAGGACAGAGCATTGACGTCACAAGGGTTAGACATGGAGCAGCCAAACTTGACACGAAATATCCTATTTGACAGAAAGGAACTAATCAAGGTAATCAGTTTTTCCGAAAATCCACAAGTAATCATCTTGTATATGAGGCCGTTGTGCCAAACCTGATCAAAAGCTTTACGAACATCCAAGAAGACAAGACCACCATACTTAGCACAGTTAAGAGGAGTGTTTAAATCTGCAACAAGCCTCCAGATCTCAAGTTGGCAGGAGTGACCTGGGCGAAAGCGGAATTGCTCATCACGAACAAAATTGTTTGCTACACAGAATTCGTTAAACATTAAACATCTTCAGAATGATGCGTTCAAAGACTTTTGATAACATAGGTAGTAAGCTTATGGATTTGTAGCTGATAGCGAGAGCAGGGTTTAGACCAGGCTTTGGTATGGTAACTATGACGGACTCTTTCCACTGGTCGGGGAAATAACCAAGTTTCCAGCAGTCATTCATGGCCTTGGTAATGATCGAGATAAGATTAGAAGGCAAGTTTTTGAGAGCACCGTTAGTGATGGAATCAATACCTACTGCTTTCTTGGTTTTAAGTTGCTTGATGACGTCGGAGATTTCTTGGGCACTAATGATTTCCTCAGGGGTAGGATCACGATGAATACACCGGTAAGCGTTAACTAGCTGAGTGTTTTGGAGGCTGTTCAAGTTTGTCTCAGTAGGCGTGGTAAATTGATTTCTCAGGGAATCGGCGATCTGTTGAGCCTTTTCCCCATCACTGGTGACAACATTGCCATTGCCTGCAAGCAGTGGCGGCAATTGGATGGGTCTGTTACCCTCTAAGGCCCTCACAGTATCCCAGAGCGAGTTGTCCTGGACAAAGACTTCAGTTTTTCGCTTCACTTTTGTGTTCGTAGAACTTTAACCTCTTCCTGGACCTTGCGAGAAAGCCTGTTGTACTTAGTATTGAGAAAGGGTAGTTGCTTGCGTTGCCATAGTCTCCTATAAGAATTTCTTTCGAGAATGAGACGTCTGATGTAAGGAAGGAGGTCGAGGTGTTCGAGACGCTTTCAATCAGCAGTGGAAGTACGGGAAGTAGTAGCATCCTTGATAACTAGAGCGATTGCAATGATATTTGTGTTGATGTCCTCGTTGCCGATAACATCCTTGTATGGAATGCTATTTTCTCGAAGAATATCCTTAAAGAGCTCCCAGTCCTGTTTGGTGCAAAGCCCTATCTTCACATCAATGTTTAAGCCCTCGAAGATAAGCATGACTGGTCGGTGATCAGAGGTTAAGTCGTCTACTGTAAATATATTATAAGGCTTGAAGAAACCTTTAAGAACTGCTGTGTCCACGTCTCGCTGACAAGAGAGTGGTCACAGTAGTACGTGTCATTAAGGGGGGCAGCAACGAAAGTGTCAATCTCGTTTAGGGTGTATCCATATAAGATGTTTCCATTTTGATTGGAGCATTCTGAGTTCCATGCGTGGTGTTTGGCATTTAAGTTCCCCGCCATTATTACTGGAATGGGTCCGGAAAGAAGCTCATCAAGCTCGCATGGACCAAGCATGTGTTTAGGCGAGTTACCGGGTGTCCCAAAAATGACTGATGGATTTTGAAAATCAATAAAAAAGACGGAATGCGATAGATATGTATCGTTTGCAGCCTTATGCTTAGGAAAGCAGAGAAATTTATCCCACCAAATTTCAAATTTAGTTAACATTTCTACCAGGAGATGGCGCTGCAGACGATCTGTACTGCATGTGAGACAATTCCACGTGACATGTTTGGCAAATTTTTGCCTGAGACTGCGCCACGTTGTTGCAGGAAATGGGGGTTACATTGAAAATGTCATTGTTTAGTTTTTTGCAACAGTCCTTGCAACATTTTCATACCGGTTTTTATTTTTTCATAGTTTTCAGCGCCACCTGTGGGTGAAAATGTTAACTAAATTTGAAATTTGGTGGGATAAAATTCCGAGAATCATGAGCTTGATTTCCCCTGCGTCAGCGTCAATAATAATCACGGAAACTGCTTCGATTCCTTTATAGTTGAGTGTGATCGTCACACGATGATTAATGCCGTCCTTGATAATGATCGCTGCTCCACCAAACCACCGCTAGCATTATTACCTAGAGGCCGGTACCTGCGATAGACATGATAGCCGGGCAATTTGAACACTTCAGTTGATTTCAGGTGCGTGTCACATACGTAGGCGCTATCGACATTCCAGTTTACAAGGAAATTGTTAAACTCGATGCGCTTGCGAGCAATTCGTCTTGAATTCCGTATATTGCAACAAAGTTTTCCTTGATAAATGGTCCTGAGCGGGTGTCTATCCATGATCATTTGCTAGATTTCTGAGGCGCGACCTGTGGCATTACTTTACCACTTTCCTTGTTGAGGTTTAACAAATTCCCCAAGTATCTATAAATACTGCGTAGCTGGTTTGGATTAACCATATGAGTCATCAACGCTGGTTGCTACTGAAGCATAGGTTTTCCCTTCTAGTACTATTTGCTTTTGAACCTTTTGACATGGGGATATTTGGGACACTTAGTATAACTAGAAGAGTGCTGACCATCACATCGAATACATCTAGGGAGGTCTTTACCTTTAACATTGCTACATTCCCTCGACTGGTGGTTGCCAGCCCACTTGTTACTTCGAAGCCACTCGGTACAACCTTGAGAGACAGTTGTAACACAGCAAAGATCGAATCGTAAACAGTTGTAACACTGCAAAGATCTTTTGTTACCTCTAAAAATTTCAACATTAACAGCTAGAGGACTGACATGCTTCAAGCTTAAAAAGGACCGTATTTTGTAGTAGAACCAAGACCAAAGGCATATCAACAGCACCATTTGCTTTTATAAGCCTGATTGGAAAGTAATTTGCCTTTCCGAGGTCTTCGCAGAAGTCTTCAATTTCATAAGTCGTACCAACATTTCGGACAACGTATTTGAGCGGTTTTTTGGACTTCAGCACATCGTTACTCTTAACTCCAGACACTAGAATTTTGTGAGTTTCCTCATCATGACATATGATTTTAATGATGTCCATCCGACCTGTGTGAGCAGTAATTTTGTCTAGAGACACGTGGTTTTTGATCTCGTACAAAATTTCTTTGATTGGTTTACCGTGGTGTCTAATGATGATTGGAGGAATGTAAATAGCTCCCTTTTCGCGGGTGTCATTAATTTTACTGTGCTTGTATATTATCGATCCTTACACCTTTTTTGCTCTGTCTGTTCTGCGTGGCATGCCAATCACCTCCAACTGTATCAGTAGATTCGTCTTCGTGCCTCCTCTTTACACCAGTTTTCAATGAGGAACTTCCGCTGTTGACAGCTTCCAGACCTTCACCAATATTTTTGGACACATCCCCAATATCAATCGCCATATCTCTAACGAAATTGGTTTGCTGCATTTGCCTACATTCTTAGTTTCTGACCCTTGATTTCAGAATACCTCTAATCGACTTAAGGTATTTTTGATGTTATCAAACTTGTTTTCAATATTGATAAGGTAAATTCTAATCTTTGTAATTGTTCCATTTAGGCAGAATACTTTGAAGATATGATTTCATTTATCACTAAGTCTAAAGCAAATGAATGAAGGTAAGCTTTTTCACAAGTCACAGTTTTCCAGTCACCCAATGTCAAAACAACATTTGCAGCATTTAAGCTAGACAAAATGGATGAAGCCAAGCAGAAGAACCATGGGTTGGGGTGCATATGTAATGAGGTGGGCGTGGCCTAAACCAGCCAATCAGCGTGCAGTATTCGTGTCACGTGACCGCAAACGGCCTCTCAATATCATTCTGACGTCACGGGCGGCCATTTTCTGGTCACGTGATGGGTTTTTCCCATGTCGTCACTGCTGATTTGAATTTTTTTTTAAATTTATTTTTCATTTTAATTGTTTACCTGCCATTTTTCTAATTTTCGGGTGCTGCCCTTTCGTGGGTTGTCATTATTTTTTGGGGTGGTGGACCTTATTTTGGGCAGTGGTCCTTGATTTCGGTGTTGGTCCTTGTTTTGGGCGGTGGTCCTTAATTTTTTGGTGGTGGTCCTTGTTTTGGGTGTAGGTCCTTAATTTTTTGGTAGTGGTCCTTGTTTAGGGTGTGGTTCACTCATATGGGTGGTGACATCTTTTTGATTTGGCAGTGGCTACGTACAGTGCAACCTTGTACGCCTTCCGTTCAATACAAAGGAAGTGACAACATGTACCGCCATCTACCAACAGATTCAGATACCAAACTATCTCAAATTTCGAAACAAGCAATATGGCAGATTCCCATCGCATAGTGGAAAAATGCAACGTTTTAAACAATTTTATCTTAGCTTCGAGCAGCTAATATGGGATAGAATGAATATTGTTAATTGCGCAAATCAAGAAAAGCTACACTTCCTTCCAATTTACTAGATCTATATATCGGTCACTACGCAGAGATACCCTCTCCCCTCAAGCATTCTCTTCTCCTGTTAACTCGAGTTAGCTCTGATCGCTTCGCTATCTAAATTTTGACTCTACTGCAATTTATTTCATGTAATCAAGAATAGATGAAGGAGGTTTATCTGTTTCTGATGTAATTTTAGTGAAAATTATTCAGGGCCTCCAGCAATGTTTTGAGCTCCAGATTAACATCCTTGATTTTTTAATTTTTTTATCCTAAGTAATAGATTTATAATTATTATAATTATTCATTTGGTCAAAAGGTAATAGATTCATTATTATTATAAAAAATTTCTTATTTTAGTTATAAATGTTCATTTATTGAATAATAGTTGTTTTTACATGTCATTTTACAGTTAAAATTAAGAATTTTAAAATTTCTTCATATAAATTTTTTTTTAATTTTTTATTATTATTATTTAGTTTGATACTTCTAAATATAAATGCCAAATAAATTATTATAGTAAAATTAAAACTAAAATAAATTATAATAAAACCCACTTAATATTCACTGGACGTCTTTGGATTTCCAGCAGATAAATTTTAGGATGCAACACTTTGTTCTTTTGCGTATTAATATTGGGATGTCCACAATAGATCAAATGCAGGATGTCCACTGGTGAAAACAAAGAAATTAATAGAAAAGCTGGCCATCCAACCGTTTTAATGTTCAAAGACAGCTTCAGTAATAAGATGATAGTCACTTTTATGGCGCAGTAAAAGAAATTCAAAATTTATAAAACAAACTTAAGTATAATTAACAGAACGTTTTCGTGAGTTATCTTCTCTCATCCCCAGTTATAGAAATTTAATAAGTTTCTTTGAATTAATCATTGTTTCTATAACAAGAACAAAGAATCGCACCGTAAAATTCATCTGTTAAAAATCCAAACACGTCCAGTGAATATTAAGTGGATTTTGTAATAACTTATTTTATTTTCACTAAAATAATTTATTGGCATTTATATTTGGAAGTATCAAACTAAATAAAAATTATAAAAAAAATTAAATTTTTTAATATTTTAAATTTTATTTTAAGAAATCGTAACCTTCTTAATTTTAAGTATAGAATGACTTGTAAAAAAAACTATTATTCAATAAATGAATATTTATAATAAAAATAAGAATTTTTATAACAATAATGAATCTATTACCTTTTGACTACATGAATAGTTATAATAATTACAAATCCATTATTTAGAATAAAAAAATCAAAAAAAAAATCAAGGATGTTATCTGCAGCTCAAAACATTGATAGGGGCCCTGAATAATTTTCACTAAAATTAAATCAAAAACAGAAGAACCTCCTTCATCTATTACATGAAATAAATTGCAATAGAGTCAAAATGAAGACAGCGAAGCGTTCAGAGCTAACTTCAGTTAACAGGAGAAGAGAATACTTGAGGGGGGGAGGGATATCTACGCATTGTGACTGATATATAGATCTAGTAATTTGAAGGAAATGTAACTTTTCTTGATTTGCAGATGATCGGCGCCATTAACAATATTCATTCTATCTCATATTAGTTGCTCGAAGCTAAGATAAAATTGTTTAAATCGTTCCATTTCTCCACTATACGATGTGAATCCACCATGTTGCTTGTTTCGATATTTGAGTTAGTTTGGCATCTGATTCTGTTGGTAGATGGCGGTACAGCTTGCCACTTCCTTTGTAGTGAGCGGAAGGCGTACAAGGTTGCACTGTACGTAGCCACGGGGTTTTGATTTATCACGTGATTGCAGCCATGTTCCGTTTTCTTGAGACTGATAATAATAAAATTAATTTCATATTCTTAGTTATGACATGAAAGGGTTCCTAGGCTGGTCTCAGTGCAAAAGTGGCTTATGTTATTTTGTCTCACAATATAAGCTACTCGGGCCCCGCTATATATACCTACTAAGTCAGGGTGTGCTAAACTCGCTGGCGTCCCAAGATGTTTCTACCTAATTACTAATTATCTTTTTGTTTCTACCACAACCGAATTTTTTACCGTATTACTTTACACTCTCTTCTAATTAACTACTTCTGTTTCAAGGAGCTCAGTTTATTTTTTAATTTTCAATTAATTTTTAAAAATTGCATTGCATTGTCTCGTTTGACTGGATGTTTGTTTGCTCCCACAACTTATTGAAGTGTTTGACAGCTGACTGAATTCACATATATATGCTTATAAATACAGATCGCTCACACAGCCTGATGAAATGTTCGTATTCACTAGCTTTTTAGCTTATTTCAAAGGTTGTCTGTTTGAAAGTTGTTTTTTTTTTTGTTTTTTTTTTTTGCATTTTGCCTGTCTCCTTGGTGGCCTGTGCACGCATGAATGGTTGCTTTTTTCTCTCAGTTTGAAATGTTGAAATAAAAATACAAATTTCACATTTTTCAATGTTGATGAGGTATTTTTTGTTCTCTCTTTACTAATTTGAACAGACTTTCCCCACCGAGGTTAATAAATGCTTTGTTTGATTCCCTCAACGCGAAATTCAGACGACCACCTCTCTCTCTCTCTCTCTCTCTCTCTCTCTCTCTCTCCTCACATAACGAATATATGTTGGTAAAGTGTTGTTTAAACTTGTCTTCTAAAATTAGTTTTCGTTCTCTCTCTCATATACACTATACAGCTTTTTTCTGCTCGTATAAAGTACAGGCGTACCCCGATTTACGACGATTCGATGTTACGACAGTAGATGGCAGCAATTAAAGGTGATACAAAAACTGAAACTAAAACAAAAACATAAAATTTAAAAACACCTTTGTGGGACAAAGCTGGACAAAAGCTTGATTGCTGACTCCTTGGGACCGTGTCACACTTGGAGGCTGGAGCATATGCTGGTTCCTTTTCGGCTAAGACGATCATGAAGGCCCGTGACCCCTTCATGGAGGAAATGGAGAAACTGCTCATTTTGAGGGTGCAGAACCAGATCAGAACCAGATCGCCATCACATGCCCTGTAGTTCTTAATCGTGTTGCATGAGAAATAAAAATGATTTCTGGTTATTCAGTAGGATATATGTGGTTGACGTCTCTCTCTCTCTCTCTCTCGCCATTTTTGAATGGCTAGGAACGCATCTATGTGGACACCATGTTAAATTCGCTTCAACT
>JAHWFO010032274.1:0-62461 GCA_023313115.1 Rhysida immarginata
TATTGTACATGGCACGAATAAGTCACAAATATTATCTAAATCGGTTCAATAGCAGATGCACAAATGGTACATTCATGACCCCACTTAGCAATTTTCAGTGAAGAGGTATATTATGTAATATGGGAAACAAATCGTGATGACGAGATAGAAGCGGATATAAATTACTATTTTCGCCAATTAATAAATATGGTTCCGGGAATGTACCATTTTGAAAATGGTTGAAATCGAAATGACACGTGCTCCAATCGTACTCTTTGACACACTGAAAAAATTACAATGCTACAATATGGCATGTAATATATCATCCAACTTTAAATGACGTGTGATGAATGAATATAACGTAATATTAATGAGAGTTGCAATTATTTCAAAAGCTACGTAGTTTAATGTTATCATCATGGTCCATTAGAAACTTCTAGTGTTAACATAGGGCGGTTAAAAATATAGTTCCGCCTAGTGGTTTAGTTTAACCTTTCGGTACTTGGTTATGTCATTTCTTAATGGTTTAATAAGTACCGAAAGGTGCTTTATGCTATTCGTGTGGAGAAACGTGTCTGCCCGTCTGTCTGTCTGTCTGTCTGTCTGTAACTCTAACTCCTCCGAGACTATGAAAGATTTTCGAAATCTGTTTTCGTCGATTGATGAATATGGTACATGACGCGAATAAGTCACAAATATTATCTAAATCGGTTCAATAGCACATGCACAAATAGTACATTCACGACCCCACTTAGCAATTTTCAATGAAGAGGTATATTAAGTAATATGTCAAACAAATCGTAATGACGATATAGAAACGGATATAAATTACTATTTTCGCCAATTAATAAATATAGTTCCGGGAATGAAACATTTTGAAAATGCTTGAAAACGAAATGACACGTGCTCCAATCGTACCCTTTGACACACTGAAAAATTTACAATGCTAAAATATGGCATGTAGTATATCAAACGACTTGGACTGAGGTGTCATGAATGAATATAACGTAAAATAATGATAGTCCAAATTGTTTCAAGGAACCTGGTTTAGTGGAACCAGTATGGTTCATTGGAATTTCCAGTGCTAAAATATGGCATGTAATATATCAAACGTATTGGAATGAGTTGTCATGAATGAATACAACATAACATTATTGATAGTCCAAATTGGTTTCAAGGAACCTGGTTTATTGGAACCATTATGGTTCATTGGAAATTTCAGTGCTAAAATATTGTATGAAATATATCAAACGACTTGGAATGATGTGTCATGAATGAATAAAACGTAAAATTAATGACAGTCCATATTGGTTTTAAGGAACCTGGTTTATTGGAACCATGGTGGTTCATTGGAACTTTCAATGCTAAAATATAGCATGTAATATATCAAACGACTTGGAATGAGGTGTCATGAATGGATATAACGTCAAATTAATGATAGTTGAAATTATTTCAAAGGTACGTGGTTTAATGGTATCATAATGGTCCATTAGAAACTTCCAATGTTAACATAGGGCAGTTTAAAAATATAGTTCCGCGAATGGTTTAGTTTAACCTTTCGGTATTTGGTTATGTCATTCCTTAATGGCTTATTAAGTACCGAAAGGTGTGGAGAAACGTGTCCGTCCGTCCGTCCGTCTGTCTGTCTATCAGTCTGTCTGTAACTGTAACTCCTCTGAGGCTATGAAAGATTTTCAAAGTCTGTTTTCGTCAGTCGATGAATATAGTTCATGAGACGAACAAGTTACAAATATTATCTAAATCGGTTCAATAGCACATGCACAAATGGTACATTCACGACCCACTTAGCAATTTTCAATGAAGAGGTATATTAAGTAATAAGTCAAACAAATCGTAATGACGAGACAGAAGCGGATATAAATTACTATTTTCGCCAATTAATAAATATGGTTCCGGGATGTGAACCATTTTGAAAATGGTTGAAATCGAAATGACACGTGCTCCTATCGTACTGTTTGACACCCTGAAAAATTTACAATGCTAAAATATTGCATGTAATATATCAAACATCTTGGAATGATGTGTCATGAATGAATATAACGTAAAATTATTGATAGTCCATATTGGTATCAAAGAACCTAGTTTAGTGGAACCATTATAGTTCATTGGAACTTTCAATGCTAAAATATGGCATGTAATATATTAAATAACTTGGAATGATGTGTCATGAACGAATATAACGTAAAAATAATGATAGTCCATATTGGTTTCAAGGAACATGATTTAGTGGAACCATTATGGTTCACTGGAACTTTCAATGCTAAAATATGGCATGTAATATATCAAACAACTTTAACTGACGTGTCATGAATGAATATAACGTAATATTAAGGAGAGTTGAAATTAATTCAAAAGCTACGTAGTTTAATGTTATCATTATGGTCCATTAGAAACTTCCAATGTTAACATAGGGCGGTTAAAAATATAGTTCCGCAAATGGTTTAGTTTAACCTTTCGGTACTTGGTTATGTCATTCCTTAATGGTTTAATAAGTACCGAAAGGTGCTTTATGCTATCAGTGTGGAGAAACGTGTCTGTCTGTCTGTCCGTCTGCCTGTATGTCTCTAAGTCTAACTCCTCCGACACTATAAAAGATTTTCGAAATCTATTTTCGTCAGTCGATGAATATGGTTCCATGCGCGAATAAGTCACAAATATTATCTAAATCGGTTCAATAGCACATGCACAAATGGTACGTTCACGACCCCACTTAGCAATTTTCAATGAAGAGGTATATTAAGTAATATGTCAAAGAAATCGTAATGACGAGATAGAAGCGGATATAAATTACTATTTTCGCCAATTAATAAATATGGTTCTGGGAATGTACCATTTTGAAAATGGTTGAAATCGAAATGACACGTGCTCCAATCGTACTCTTTGACACCGCTAAAAATTTACAATGCTAAAATATGGCATGTAATATATCAAACGACTTGGAATAATGTGTCATGAATGAATATAACTTAAAATTAATGACAGTCCATATTGGTTTTAAGGAACCTGGTTTAGTGGAACCATTATGGTGTATTGAAACTTTCAAAACTAAAATATGGCATGTAATATATCAAACAACTTGGAATGACTTGTCATGAATGAATAGAACGTAATATTAATGAGAGTTGAAATTAATTCAAAAGCTACGTAGTTTAATGTTATCGTTATGGTCCTTTAGAAACTTCCAGTGTTAACATAGGGCGGTTTTCACGACTTTTTCTTAGTTGAATTTGTGAATACGCAGAGTGATGTGAAAGAGAAGGGAGGAGACGATAAGATAGATATAAGGTTTACGTTTAATCAATATAAAGTCAAAATTGCAGGTACAAATTAATAAATGTAATTCAATGATGCTTAAATCTTCGGGTTGAAGGATTTCAGAACTTGGGCATAAGTTCTTCGCTGGCATCTATTGTATCCGAGTCCTGCTGACCAACTTGTTGACTGTGTCCAGTAGTGAGGGGCCGCTCCTAATTCAGTCGCGTCCTTCGGTCGAACTTTGGTGTTTTCGGCAATAGCCTTCTCGGCGTCCGATCGTTTGTTCGGGTCGAATTCGTCTGCATAAAATGAATCGTACAACTGAGATTAGCAAGATGAATTATTACACCTTAATGACTACGAGTTCGATTACTCTGCTGAGAGCTGGGAGATTAATCCGATTAATGTAATCCAACTGAACAATAGTCGAATGGCAAATTAACAGTAGAGAGGCAAGCATTAATTCTATCGTTAATTGATTCCGAGGAAATAAGTTTTACTATTAAGAGTCCATAAATTAGCTTATTACCTGCCCACGGGCGCAGCTTAGCAAAGCGCAACTCGCAGCGCGAGATCTCTACGCGGAGCGCGCTTGCGGAGCCTACGACTTCAGAACGGGCTCTGGTAGAGTCACAGCAGGTCTCGTTCCTTTTCTTGGTCGGAGTGGACTTCTCGCTTGGCGGCTGTGAGCGAGGCCGATATCCTTGGACGTGGATTCCGTACTACTTGGCGTACCGCACGTTTCCTCCTTGTGGATATTCGCTCGGTGATGCTGCTCGTATCCGCTCGTCTTCGGGTTTCCTGCCTTCTCAGTTCCGACAGGCTGGGTACTATTTTCTTCCTCGGTAAGTAAACAATAATTAGTGAAATCGAATTTTGAATTTATACGACCTGTGTTGTCGATAGATTCCTTCCGAAAGAACGGCGAGTGCCGTGTAGATGCGGCGGCTGTTCGGCTTGAGCTCTGGGGACGACTGGGGCTCCTGCATCGACTGGGCTGAGTTTTCCTAAGTCCTTTTGCAGATCGACGTCCCTTCCTTGCAAACGGCTGAATTGAGATCCATTTACCTTGTCCGGCTCCCGTAGCTCGAAGTGGCTCGCCTTCTTTTCTCCATGAGGGTTCCTTCAGTGTCCTTGGTCTCTCTCTCAGACGCTCTTTCCTCCAAGTGGTCCTCTGGGCTGTTGGAGCTGGAGCAGATGATGATTGCTCCAGCGAGCACCCTAAAAGTGATCTTGTAGCAGGGTGCTCAGGCGCACATGCTTAAAGCGTTGATTTTCATGAAGCCCTTCATGGGCTTCAAAGCTTTAGTAAACGCCTCAGTTTCGAGGCTCGTTTCTCCACCGATTAGTCATCAGAAATCTAGAGGGAACGTATAAAGATGGGCATAATTATTATTATGGTCCCCTCCGATGACCTCACAAAGGCGTTTGGATGACGTGAAATGCCTTTTAAAAACTAAAGGACCTAGTCGATACCATTCTAAGATGAGGAAGGACCGCAGATGTAGAGAGCCTTTTTTCCACATAGATGACGGTGTGGAAAAGGTCCCCCTCGATCTGTCCATTCTTGCTGACCAGAGTTCTTTATTTAAAAACATAATTGGTATCGCTAGATCCAAATGTAATGAATCCCCGGTGGAGTCATCTATCAGGAATCGCACAAAAGAGTAAGAAAACTTAGATAAACTAAAATGATGGCACAGACGATTCCAGATGGACTGAGCAAACGAGCACTCGAAGAATATATGTTGAATGGACTCAGTGACACCACAATGTAAACAACCAGCAGATCTGACCACCCTCCATAGATGAAGACGTTGGAGGGAGTAAAATCCGTGGTGCAGCAACCGCCATTGAATCGAAAAAACGGTACCGTCAAAGGCAACAGATTTTAGTGCCTTTAAAAAGGCTGACCACGGATAGTCTGGACAGAGACGAAAGATGTCGGTAGTCTCGCCCTGGTCAGATTGCTGATAAAACCATGATAAATGTAGATGACCCCATTCTTGGAAGTCCATCTGTTGTAACGCCGGTAGAATAGTCACAAGGTCCCCTTGAAAAAGATGGTAAATCAATGGGTGACGCACATTAGTAGTTATTGGCAGCAAGGGTGGCGACGGTATCCTATTCACTTTGAAGAACACCCGAAGGTAAACAAACACAAAGTTCGTCCACAAAGGTGGGGGGAAAAGAAAAACACGAATCATTGCAGCAAGCCTTGCTGCAATGAGATAACGCCGAATCTCAGGCAGGCCTAACCCTCCCTTTTCAAAGGGAGTGAAGAAGAAACCTGCCCGAACTGGATGACGAAGCACAGAAATCCCCCACACACAATTCACAATAGCACTGCGAACTTTGCGAAGAAGTTCTACCGATGGTAAAATGAATAGGCTTTTAGCTGACAACAATGATAAAATATGTGTTTTCACAAACCGCACCTTGACAAGCATAGATGTGGAAAAGTAAAATTTCCTGTCAAGGCGGGCAATGCATTTATCCTCCACTTGCTGCCAATGGATTGAGTCCATGTCCGGGAGAAATGAAAATATAAAGCCGAGCACTGTGATCTGACCACACCATGTTATTGGGAATGATTTGAGCTTGTCGATGGTCCAATTCCCAATAGCAATTCCCTTCGACTTGACGAGGTTGATGGCACTCCCCGTCGAAGTGCTGAAGAGATCGAAGGTTTCCTTGTAAATACTCAGGGAATATGAGTCCGAAGCAAATAACACGACGTCGTCGGCATAAGCTAAAGTCCTGATGTTGATGGACGCAGCAGGAAACTCATATCCCCGAACCTCCGGGTGGCGGTTCAAGAATTGAAGTAATGGCTCCAAATAGAAGATGTACAGGAGAGGTGATAGAGGACATCCCTGCCTGACACCTTTCAAGAGATCAAATGTACTTGATGTGGAGCCATTAACCGCCACACATGATGTGGCCGATGCATACAGTGAAGAAATAATCACAGCAAAAGTCCGAAGATGAAGCTGGTGAAACACTTGAAATAAAAATTCGTGATTCACCTTGTCGAACGCCTTTTCCTGGTCGAGACTTAACACCGCAAGAGATTGTTGACGAGCTTGCGCTTCTTCCATAACACACCGAATAGTAATAAGATTGTCAGTCATCCTGCGCGTTGGAATTGAGCAGGATTGGCCCGGATCAAAAAACTCGTCGGCGAAGAGCTTAAGCCGTTGCTGGAACACCCCAGTGAAGATTTGTAGTCCGTGTTGAGAAGTGTAATCGGTCTCCACTGGGTCACGAGTTTTGGATCCGGGCATTTAGGGAGTAAGATGATTTTCCCTACAGTAAATTCCGGTGTGATGGAAGACGGGTCTTGGATGATTGAATTGAAGACCCGTACCAGGAAAGGCCCAAGAAGTTTCCATGACGAATTGAAGAAGGCGTACGGTATGCCGTCTAAGCCCGGGCTAGACTGATGACGGCCGTCTGCCGAGAGAAACTTCTTGACTTCATCTTCGGTGAAGGGACGTGATATGAACGAATCGGATTCCACAGAAAAAGGTCTCAATGCCTCAATCCACTTCTTCGTGGTGTCAGACGGAATGATTGGATGGCTAAAAAATGATGAAAAGTGAGAGTGAAAGGCTGATAAGATGTCGGCATCAGTTTTCACTTCCTCACCTTCCACCACTAAACGATGGCAATGTTTATTGGTAGCCCGACGCCTCTCCTCAGCGAAGGCTGCCGATGACATGTGCCGTACGTCAGCTGCCCAGGTAAGTTTGGCCCTGAGTGCTGCGCCGGCAGCTTTCCGGATCATTAGAGCGTTTATTTCGCTCTTCACCTGTTGAATTTCAGCCTGAAACTCCTCCTTAGGGGTGGAACAGCGGAGGAGTCTTAATATTTCTTGTAGCATGAGGAGGTAACGATGACGGCGTCTGGCTGCATCCAATCCAATCTTCCGAAAAAATTTTTTTAATTTGGTTTTAAAGTTCAACCACGATTCGAGCGTAGGAGGCACATTGTGGAGATGTTTTTCCACAAACTGAACGAACATTCCCTGGTACTCTTCATTGTCGAGCAGAGAAACGTTTAGGAACCAGTTCTTGTTGGTAACTCGGTCTGCAGCAATTGCCGGAGAAACAAATGGAGGATCCCACGACCACACGATGGCACTATGGTCGGAAAAGGCGCAAGGAATAACCTCCATTGTTCCAGCTGCACCAGCAAACACATTGTCGACCAGAAAAAGATCAAGTCGTGATGCCACAGTGGGTCCTTGATGAAATGTGAACCCACTGAGATTACCACGAGAATTCACTGGCCAGAGATCAAACAATGCATTTTGCTGGCACAGACGATGCACATGTCCAGATGAAAAGATGTTGTTGGCGTCTGGACGACAGTTAAAATCACCAGCAATCACTACAGGAAATGATGTACACAGATAGACTTGTAGGTCGTTGAAAAAGTCACGTTTCTCTGCACTCTTGCACGGAGCATACACGTTAAGCAATCGGAATTGAAATTTAGAAGATGTAATGTCTAAAGATATTACTCTGCACTCGCTGTCGCACAAATAATTCGACACCTGAATGGAGGGGTTGAAGATGATAGTTGCAACCCCTTGCCCAAACGGTGACGAAGAGTTAATGAAAAATTGTCCACGAGGGAATTGTCTGCGAAGGCCGGGTAGATCGTACCATACTTGTGCAGGATCAAGTTTCACTTCTTGAAGCACAAGTATGTCCGGCCTATACAGGGCAATAAACGTTGACAAAACCGATTGCTTAAAAGACGAACCTAGGGAACGCACGTTCAGTGAGATGACCTTCATTGTGGAATCACGTTGCTGATTCTTGACACTTCTCCGAAGGAGACTGGAGCTTCACGGATGAGGGTGGCGGCTCCTTCGACTTCCGCCTCGGAGAGCGAAACGAGGAAGAAGAAGAAGTGCTGCGATGATGGCACTCGCAGCTGTCTCGCTCGGTAGAAGAAGCAGCAATGCCGTCCCTTCTGCTGTGATGCCGTCTGGTTCTGTGCCTGCGAGATTTGGAAGACGTCGCAGGCACATCCCGCTGTGCTGACGCTGATGACTTCAAATTCCCAGCAGATGATGACACTGAAGCTGAACTGGGCGCACAAGCAATCCGAAGAGGCTGTGATGCCGATGTCTTCGCCGGCGGAGGAAGAGATGGAAAATCCTCCTCTGGGAAGATCGATTCGGATAACGCCGATACGTCCACATCATCTTCTGCAGAGCTCACCTCCTCGACCATCGAGATGTCGCTTGATGGCTCAGGGAAGGGGGCGCTGTCTAGGATCTCTGATGGGGGAGAAGTGTGTGGTGTCTTCTCCCTTGGTTTATCAGCTAGCGGAGCTGGAGGCGGTGGCATCTCCTTCCTGGACTCCATAGGCGGCGGAGATGGCGTCGTACGCTGCCTTCGAGGTGGGCGCGAAGGCGACGTGGCTCTGCTCGGCTCTGTTGACTTGGCCGGTGATGTCATCATCGATGGTTGCTGGGGAGACACTCCTTCAGGCGAAGATGGAGCTGCTGGCGATGCAAGCGTCCTCTCCGGGCACTGGTGAAATTTGTTCACTATTTTGTTACAGTAGGAACATTTCACCAGGAGCGGACAGTCTTTCCTGACGTGGGCAGTCTTCTTGCAGTACCAGCAGCACTGCCTTTGACCTTTGTAAGACACGGAGACTTTATCTCCGCGCATTACAACATCCTTAGGAATGTCTCTATTTAAGTCCATGTAGACTATGATGTCTCCAGTTCGTTGAAGTGGAGAATCTGGGTGCTGAGGATACGAAATCCTATGCACCACACAATAGTCTGACATGAAGCCCCTGAGATATTTCTCAGTCATCAGCGGCGATGCTCCCTGGACGCAGACTGGTAAATATCCGGGTTCAGCATCACTCAAGTGAACGGTGGTCTGTCCAACCTTGATAGCACCAGCAGACACGATTCGGTCTGACACATTACGCTGCCTGCAGAGCATCCTCGACTCAGTCGGGGAAAGCCTCTGCAGGACTAAAACAACGGGATCTCCAGACGGAAGAACAGGAGGGATATTCGTCACCGAATACACCTCCTTCATAAACATGCCAACGGCGAAGGGGCCGTCGGCAATCATGTTCACCATGTTCTCCATGGTGAACGAAAAAAAGTCACAAAGAGTTCGGTGGGGGGGGTGAAACCTCCCCCGGGGTCGCCGGGGGGAGGATCACAAAGTCACACAATTATTCTCGCACGCGCTAGATGGAGAGTTGCGGCGAGAATAATTTCAAAGTACAAAGTTCAGAAAAACACTCACTCACAAAAGATCGACGGGCCGATCTCAGGCTCCGCCGGGGCTCATAGATGCTCGCCTATCTTCCGTGGTCCTCTGGGGCTCATCGGGTCGCTTCATCAGACGCTCTGTCTTGACTGTCATCTGCGTTGGGTTTTTAACGGCAGAACTGCTTTGCATTCGTTGAATACATTTGTTCCTGGCGAATGAGCGTCCTCCAGCATTCCTCCTGCGTTGATGGACGCTTCGAAAAATCTTCGAAGGAGGAGAGAAGCGGCTGACGTCATTCTCCACCCAACACGATGCTGACCCCGCTCGATGGTGCTTAACTTCAGCCGTAGGCGTCATCCGCTTCTCATTTTTGTCAGATGGCTTCTTTTTCTTCGTACGTCGATGAGAAGCCCTAGATAAGTGATCTGACAGCGGTTAAAAATATAGTTCCGCAAATGGTTTAGTTTAACCTTTCGGTACTTGGTTATGTCATTCCTTAGTGGTTTAATAAGTACCGAAAGGTGCTTTATGCTATCAGTGTGGGGAAACGTGTCTGTCCGTCTGTCTGTCTGTCTGTCTGTCTGTCTGTAACTCTAACTCCTCCGACACTATGAAAGATTTTCGAAATCTGTTTTCTGCAGTCGATGAATATGGTACATGGCGCGAATAAGTCACAAATATTATCTAAATCGGTTCAATAGCACATGCACAAATGGTACATTCACGACCCACTTAGCAATTTTCAATGAAGAGGTATATTAAGTAATAAGTCAAACAAATCGTAATGACGAGATAGAAGCGGATATAAATTACTATTTTCGCCAATTAATAAATATGTTTCCGGGATGTGAACCATTTTGAAAATGGTTGAAATCGAAATGACACGTGCTCCAATCGTACTCTTTGACACCCTGAAAAATTTACAATGCTAAAATATGGCATGTAATATATCAAACAACTTGGAATGATGTGTCATGAATGAATATACCGTAAAATTATTGATAGTCCATATTGGTTTCAAAGAACCTAGTTTAGTGGAACCATTATAGTTTATTGGAACTTTCAAAGCTGAAATATGGCATGTTATATATTAAATAACTTGGAATGATGGGTCATGAATGAATATAACGTAAAAATAATGATAGTCCATATTGGTTTCAAGGAACATGATTTAGTGGAACCATTATGGTTCACTGGAACTTTCAATGCTAAAATATGGCATGTAATATATCAAACAACTTTAAATGACTTGTCATGAATGAATAGAACGTAATATTAATGAGATTTGAAATTAATTCAAAAGCTACGTAGTTTAATGTTATCGTTATGGTCCTTTAGAAACCTCCAGTGTTAACATAGGGCGGTTAAAAATATAGTTCCGCAAATGGTTTAGTTTAACCTTTCGGTACTTGGTTATGTCATTCCTTAATGGTTTAATAAGTACCGAAAGGTGCTTTATGCTATCTGTGTGGAGAAACGTGTCTGTCTGTCTATCTGTCTGTCCGCCTGCCTGTCTGTCTGTAAGTCTAACTCCTCCGACACGATGAAAGATTTTCGAAATCTATTTTCGTCAGACGATGAATATGGTACAAGGCGCGAATAAGTCACAAATATTATCTAAATCGGTTCAATAGCACATGCACAAATGGTACGTTCACGACCCCACTTAGCAATTTTCAATGAAGAGGTATATTAAGTAATATGTCAAACAAATCGTAATGACGAGATAGAAGCGGATATAAATTACTATTTTCTCCAATTAATAAATATGGTTCTCGGAATGTACCATTTTGAAAATGGTTGAAATCGAAATGACACGTGCTCCAATCGTACTCTTTGACGCCCCTAAAAATTTACAATGCTAAAATATGGCATGTAATATATCAAACGACTTGGAATGATGTGTCATGAATGAATGTAACGTAAAATTAACGATAGTCCAAATTGGTTTCAAGGAACCTGGTTTAGTGGAACCATTATGGTTCATTGGAACTTTCAACACACCGTTTGCTCCCCTCAACCTTCATATTACCTCACCACCTAACGCTTCTTTTTCTGAAATGTTGCAGCACATTGATGACATCGATCAATATGGAAGGCGCTGCAACGTACGAATTTATGGTTTCACAGAGTCCCCGACAGAGAACCTCATCTCTTCATGCCTTGATCGCTTCTCCTCAAAACTCTATGTTCACCTCGAGCCTTCAGCAATTTCATCTGCATTCCGCATCGGTCGCCGAGTCCCTGACAAGACCCGAGCAATCCTGCTACAATTCTCCTCACCTCTCCGCAAAGATCTTATAATAAAAAATCGAAAGCAATTACGTGGTTCCCCCACCCATATCGCCGAAGACTTGACGCCCTCCCGTTATCGACTACTATGTATAGCCAAATCTAAACTCGGTCCACACAATGCTTGGGCATCCAATGGAAGGATTCTCGTGAAAGACTCTACCGAGAATATCACCCTAATACAAAACATTTTCGACTTAAATCGTCAATGTAATCCCCCAGTCATGCTTTGTCATTAATAGTCTTAAAGACCTTTCTCAATTCATTTCACAATTCTCTCCTGCCCACACATAATTCTATCTGCATTTTTCAACTGCTCGCAGTTCCTTCCCCAGTCCAATCTGCCCCAATTCTAATCAGATCTTAGCTTAACCATGCCTCCACCCCATTCACCAACTACCTTTTCAGACTTTAACTCCGCCTTAACTAAAGATCCCTTGCTTTCTTCCCCTTCCTCCCTTTTTCTCTTAAGCCTGAATATCCGCAGCATCCGGGCTAACTCCTCTTCCCTGTTTGCTTCCCTTGCCCTTCTTCACACTCTCCCACATCTTATTTCTATTACAGAGTCTTGGACGAGATCAACTTTTGAAGTTCCTCCTACAAACCACTACTCATTCGAAGCAATACACCGCCCAACTAAAAATGGAGGAGGAATTGTTGTCTATATTTCTAATTCCTTACACCATGTCCTCAACACCAACTATACAACCATTACAGACGATTTCGAAATTTTAACAATCTTAATTAACAGCAAGCTTTACTTAATCACAGTCTATCGCCCACCTACCGGTCCACTCTCCCCTTTTTTAACTTTTCTCTCATCCTTACTCCTTGACCTTAGTCTTACCCCCATAAAATCTTAATCTCTGGAGATTTTAATCTTGACTTTTCCACACATTCCTCCAATGTTTACTCAATTCTGGACTTAACCTCACGTGCCGGTTTATCACCTCTAATTTCTTCCATTACGCATTACTCGAATTTACGCAACTCATCCTCCCTGATCGATCAATTCTTCTCGATTTTATCTGATAATTTATACAGCGGCTCCCTGGACTGTGAAATTTCGGACCACCTTCCAATATTCACCTTCCAATCTTTCCAGTCAACGGCACACCCCATCTCAACGTCCCTCAACACCCGGTTAATAACTACCAACAGATTAGCAATCTTCAGTTCATATCTGGAATTAACCAACTGGAACTCGTTATTTAACCCGGAGGAAGATATCAACACCCTCTTCGAAAAATTTTTCTACCAAATCCACAGTGGTTTCAACTGATACCTACCATGTATATCTACTACCTCCTCTTATACAAAACCCTCTTTTCTGAAGCCATGGATGACCCATAACTTACTCTCACTTATTTCACATAAAAATGCTTTATATCGCAAATACCGCCGCTCTTCAAATGCTTATAACAAATTTAGGTTCCGATCTTTCTCCAATTCCACACGTCATGCCATTCAAAAAGCTAAATCCAATTATTTTTCTCAATTCTTTGCGAAGGTCACTAACAGCAATTTAAAATGGAAAGCTATAAAAAATTTAATTCAGGGGCCCGCCCCTCTTATTTCGCCATTCTCTGACCCTTCCACCCGTGAATGTACTGCTACCGCTCTTTTAACTAACTTTTTGAATGTACTGCTACCGCCCACAACTTCACCTTCTTCTCAACAACAATACCCTATCTCAATATTGACAGATTCATCCTCGTTTTTTTTTTCTCCAGCCTCCCTTGATGAAGTGTCGTCCATTATCTCCCGTCTCAAACCATCTAACAATCCAGACTCTCTCGGCATCAGTTCTAACATTTTAATTCGTTCACGCTCTGGTTTTGCTGTTCCTTTGACACTATTGTTTAATATCTCCCTCGCCCATGGCAAATTCCCCTCCTGTCTCCGTTCTGCGAAAATTTCGCCAATTCACAAAAAGGGCGACAAGACTAATTTCTCCAACTATCGCCCAATATCTATTCTCCCTTCCTTTGCCAAAATATTTGAGAGCCTTTTCTACACACGTCTATCTTCATACATTTTTTCAAATAATCTTCTTTCTCCTTCCCAACACGGATTCACACCTAAAAGAAACACATCCACTGCCTGCTACGAACTGATGGAATACATTATCTCTAATATGGCCAAAAACAAATTAGTTGTCTCCCTATTTCTCGATTATTCTAAAGCATTCGACTCAATCCCTCATGACCTCCTTCTACACAAATTATCCCAACATTTCAACATACGTGGCCCTCCTCTTGACTGGCTTTCAAGCTTTTTATCAAATAGACAATACACCCTCCACCTTCGTAATAAATCCTCCTCCACAATCACCCAAAATATTGGAGTCCCCCAAGATTCCATCTTATCACCGCTTTTATTTAATATTTTTATAAATGATCTTTCCTCCTTACTTTCTCCCTTATCTTGAGGGTGGCCGTGGCCTGGTTGTCTCGTCGGTTGGCTTGCCAATCGATGGAGTTCAGCAACTTCAGGCGCGGCCAGCTGCTGGTTGGGTGACGGCCAGGGCTTGAGGGCCACCGCTGGTGGGACAGCTATTTCGGGCGCGGCTGTTGGGGGACTTTGGTCTGACCCATTTGCCGATTGACCATAGCTGGTTTTCCAGCGGTTGGTGACAGCCTCTGGTTCGTTTATCCCCAGCAGCTCTTCCATCATGAAAGGGCACGTTAAGCCGTCGGTCCCGACTGCTACTGTCATCTCGTAGCAGTCGTTATTAATGGGATGGCGCAAAACTCCCTCGTAGGAGTAGGTTGGCGCAAAACTAGATACTTCTCCCTTATCTTTAATATTGTATGCAGATGATGCCACAATATCCTATGCCGACGCCTCACTACGTACAATAAAGGATACCTTTAACTCAATCCTAGACAAACTTCTTTTCTGGAACACTATCAATCATCAATCCCTCAACCTTAGCAAAAACCACTTACGTCATCTTCCATCAACGCAATAAAAAATTTGACACGAACGAATTTTCGCTACATTACAACTCACAAATGATTACCCTATCCAAATCCTTTAAATACCTAGGCATTCACTTAACTCATAACCTCTCCTGGGATACCCACATCAATTCTTTAGCTTCAATACTTAATCAGCGTTTAGGGCTTTTCTCCCGTCTCCACTTCTTTCCCCCAAAAATCCTCTTGCTATTATATAACACTCTAATCCACTCCTCACTAACTTACGGCCTTCAATTTTGGGGTTCGACCACTAACCATAATCTTCTACGCTTATTCAGACTTCAAAAATGGTTCGTCCGAATTCTATTAAAACTACGCAAACCAGCCCCTGTCTCTCATCTTTTTACCACAGTGGGTATCACACCCATTCAACAACTCTACTTTATAAACCTTGCAATCTTTATATACAAGATACTCAACAATTACATTTTAATCTCCCTCCCTCAACCCTTATTTACAATCAAGAGCGCGCCTCCTTACAACACTCGACACTCAGCCTCCTTGCAAATAGCACGTATAAAGCATAATTACGAACTCAAAAGCATCTCTGTCTCAGGTAATAGACTCTGGTCTTCTATACCACCAGATCTCCGAATGTCCCCGAATATTGTAACCTTTAAAAATCGTATTAAGAATTATTTCTTAACACACACGCCTATATAACTTTTCCTTTCCCCTTCCCGCCTCACCCCCTGAACATAATTTATATTACATTATAATTTATTTCACCACTGTTATACACTGTCTCTTGTTCCCCATCCAAGGACCTACCCCGTCGGCCTACGGCCATACTGGCCCAGGATGGACGATTGTAATGTTTTTATGGAATAGTTTTTAACCAAATAAATAAATAAAAAAATAAATAAAATATCAAACAACTTTAAATGATGTGTCATAAATGAATACAACGTAATATTAATGAGAGTTGAAATTATTTCAAAGCTACGTAGTTTAATGTTATCATTATGGTCCATTAGAAACTTCCAATGTTAACATAGGGCAGTTTAAAAATATAGTTCCGCAAATGGTTTAGTTTACCCTTTCGGTACTTGGATATGTCATTCCTTAATGGTTTAATGAGTACCGAAAGGAACTTTATGCTATCTGTGTGGGAAAACGTGTCTGTCCGTCTGTAACTCTCCGCCGAGACTATGAAAGATTTTTAAAATCTGTTTTCGTCATTCGATGAATATGGTACATGGCACGAATAAGTCACAAATATTATCTAAATCGGTTCAATAGCACATGCACAAATGGTACATTCACGACCCCACTTAGCAATTTTCAGTGAAGAGGTATATTATGTAATATGGGAAACAAGTCGTGATGACGAGATAGAAGCGGATATAAATTACTATTTTCGCCAATTAATAAATATGGTTCCGGGAATGAACCATTTTGAAAATGGTTGAAATCGAAACAATGACACCTGCTCTAATCGTACTTTTTGACACCTGAAAAATTTACAATACTAAAATATGGAATGTAATATATCAAACGACTTGGAATGAGTTGTCATGAATGAATATAACGTAAAATTATTCATAATCCAAATTTGTTTCAAGGAACCTGTTTTAGTGGAACTATTATGGTTCATTGGAACTTTCAATACAAAGTATGGCATGTAATATATCAAACGACTTGGAACGAGGTGTCATGAAGGAATATAACGTAAAATTAAATGATACTCGAAATTGGTTTCAAGGAACCTGGTTTAGTGGAACCATTGTGGTTCATTGGAAATTTCAGTGCTAAAATATTGTATAAAATACAAGGTGATTGAAATTAAAGTCCCTTTGTAAAAATGCTATAAAAAAACAACCATGAGTCCGAATGACTTCAAATTTGGACTGAGCATTCTTGAAGAAGGGGCATTTGATATGGGATAAGAAAAAAATAGTTCCAAAATTTATCACTAGATGGCGCTGTAAGCGGCATAACGGAAGCGGATTCAGCTAGAAGTGACATTTTGAATTGAAATACGACGGCTTTGGCATGAGTTGTTTATGGCATGATGTTTTTACATTAAAGTTGGTCAAGGAATGCAATTGACACTAAAACAAGTTAAACATGATTTTTTTTTTCTTATACAGTACAGTATTAGCAAAAAATCAACTGTACCGGTCAATGAACATGATTGCTTCGGGTTTGATGATGGAAAACATGACTTTCAAGTCATTTAACAGTTGTGGCACTGTTAGTGCAAAGCCCATCCACCACGGCAAGGTCGTACCACATCGGATGGGAAAAATCGGTTTTTAATTGTCCTTGGGCCAAAAACCGCATAAAAAGCACATGATGATTCGGTTTTTAATTGTCCTTGGGCCAAAACCGCATAAAAAGCAACAATGGAAACGCCTATTAATTATCTCGGGACTTGCGCAAGACATGTTCAATATGCTGTCCACCATTTTCCTCCACAAGTTTTAACCGATAAACAGCATGTTCCACAACAGACCGGAGTGTCTCCGGGGTCACGTTGTGAACGTGGTGCGTAATCCGAGCCTTCAATTCCGCTAAATTTGCAACTGGGCCACTGAACACATGATTTTTAAGGTAACCCCAGAGCCAGAAGTCACAAGGATTGAGGTCCGGTGATCTTGCAGGCCAGGCTCTCGGAAAATGACGGCTGATAATTCTATCATCTCCGAAATGTGTCTTCAGCAGTTGCTTCACTGGCTTTGCAATGTGCGGAGGAGCGCCATCTTGCATGAAAATTATTCTATCCACGCATGCATGCTGTTGAAGTGTTGGAATTACCTGGTTGCGTAAAAGACACGCATACCGTTGACCATTGACTGTACAGGTAACGGGACCCGCAGGACCCACTTCCTCGAAAAAAAATGGCCCTATAATCAATGATGCTGTCATCCCGCACCACACAGTTACCTTTGCAGAATGAAGCGGTATTGAAACACATGCGAAAGGATTTTCCGTTGCCCATATCCTGCAATTTTGTGTATTGACAACGCCGTGGAGATAAAAATGGGCTTCGTCTGTCCACAAGATGTTCCATGGCCATTCATTGTCCACTTCCATGCGAGCTAGAAATTCTAAAGCAAACGTGTGTCTAATTGGCAGGTCAGCAGGAAGTAACTCCTGAACATGGGTAATTTTATAGGGATAACAATGCAGGATATTGCGTAAAATTTTATTGACCGTGCTCACAGGCATGTCTAAAGTTCGGGCAATTCCCCGTGCACTGCACGTTTGCACACCACTGTTCGACCCTTCCTCTAATGCTTCAGCCACATCTTCTACTGACGTCAAAGCAACTGCTTTCCTCCCTCTGCCAGATTTCACTGCAAAAGAACCTGTCGCTTCGAATTTTTTAATCATACACCTCAGAGCCTTTGCAGACATCGGACCACATCCTTTTTTCATTCCCTTTAATAACCGAAATTTCTTTAAAGCTGCTATGGCAGAGTCGCCATTCTTGTAAAAGAGCTTCACAAGCAGAGCGCGATCCTTCATTGACAGACCCATGGCAAGCTGCTGAGATACAAATATGACGAGAACGCCATGAGGCCTGCGTTTTTATAACACATGCAATGTCTCATGCGCATGCGTATCTTTCAATTTGCATAGTACAAACCCTCCTAGGCATAATATGCCCCTTACAGCGCCATCTAGTGATAAATTTTGGAACTATTTTTTTTCTTATCCATATCAAATGCCCCTTCTTCAAGAATGCTCAGTCCAAATTTGAAGTCATTCGGACTCATGGTTGTTTTTTATAGCATTTTTACAAAGGGACTTTAATTATAATCACCTTGTATATCAAACGACTGGGAATGATGTCTCAAGAATGAATATAACGTAAAATTAATGATAGTCGAAATTGTTTTCAAGTAACCTGGTTTAGTGGAACCATTATAGTTCATTGGAACATTCAATTGCTAATATATGATTGAACATTCAATGGAACATTGCTAAAATTTGGCATGTAATATATCAAACAACTTGGAATGATGTGTCATGAATGAATATAACGTAAAATTAATGACAGTTGAAATTATTTCAAAGGTACGTGGTTTAATGGTATCACAATGCTCCTTTAGAAGCTTCCAATGTTAAATTAGGGCGGTTTAAAAATATAGTTCCGCGAATGGTTTAGTTTCACTTTTTGGTACTCGGTTATGTCATTCCTTAATGGTTTATTTTCGTTATTATTTTCGTCAATTGATGAACATGGTACATGCACAAATAAATCATAAATATTATCTAAATCTGTCTAACATCACGTGCAAAAATGTTACCTTTACGACCCCACCTAGCAATTTTCTTCGGAGGGATATATTAAGTAATATACCAAACAAAACGTAATGACGAGATAGGAGCGGATATAAATTAGTATTTTCGCCAATTAATAAATATGGTGCCGGGAATGAACCTTTATAAAATTGGTTGAAATCCAAACAATGACAAGTGCTTTAATAGTACCCTTATGACACACTCAAAAAATTTCAGTGCTAAAATATGGCATGTAATACATGTATATTAAACGATTGGAATGATGTGTCAAAAATGAATATAAAGTAAAATAATAGTAGTCGAAATTGTTTTCAAGGAACCTGGTTTAGTGGAACCATTATGGTTCATTGGAACTTTTAATGCTAAAATATGGCATGTAATATATCAAACGATTTGGAATTATGTGTCATGAATTAATATAACGTAAAATTAACAATAGCCGAAATTGGTTTCAAGTAACCTTGTTTAGTGGAACCATAATGGTTTATTGGAACTATCAGGGCTAAAATATGGCATGTAATATATGAAACATCTTGGAGTGATGTGTCATGAATGAACATAACGTAAAATTAACGATTGTCGAAATTGGTTTCAAGGAACCTGGTTTAGTGGAACCACTATGGTTTGTTGAAACTTTCAATGCTAAGATATAGCATGTAATATATCAAACGACTTGCAATGATGTGTCATGAATGAATATAACGTAATATTAATGATAGTTGAAATTATTTCAAAGGTACGTGGTTTAATGGTATCATATGATCCATTAGAAACTTCCAATGTTAACATAGGGCGGTTTAAAAATATAGTTCCGCGAATGGTTTAGTTTAACCTTTCGGTACTTGGTTATGTCATTCCTTAATGGTTTATTGTTAATAATCTCAAGTGTCATTTACAGTCAAAACTTCAATTTTCTTCGAGAAAATCATCTTCAGAAATGGTGGTGAATGCATCTTTAGTAGAGAGAGGAGGGGCGAAAACTCTGCAGCACCCCTATTTCTCACGAGAATAGAAAAAAATTGATACACAAAAATGATTCGAATTTTTTGGTTGCTACACTACGAAAGTCCGACGGAGGAGGTCGAGTTCGCAGCTTGCAAACGTATGAGATAAGTTTCGGTCTTATATTATTGTCGCCGCCGCCGAATGCGCACCTTGCGGAGGCATTGGACCACTTCTGTCAGCTTCGGACTACCTTCTACTATGCTATGAAAGTGGGCCGAATCGTCCCTAAAACTATCGAATTAACTCTTCTCTTCACACACCTTCCGACTCCAAGGTGCGAAATTCCCACGTATTCAGCTGAATTTTTCGACAATAATTTAACAAATAATTTAACTCTAGCATTGGGTTTCAGTGGATTCATTCAGAAATTATACAATCTCTTTGAACAATTACCTTCGTGTCAATATTAGGCATGCAAGTCGCATCTGGATTTGGCTATGTATACAAATGCGAGTTAGCTTTATTTTTTGAAAGTTGGAAATTGGATTATTCCCTCCTCGTTTAATAAAAATATCTTACTATATTCCTAGCCTTTTCATATGTAGAAAGATTCTCTACTACAGTTTTCAAATTTCGTGTCTTATGCTATTAAAGTGCGGCGGACCAAAACGAGTTCGCAATTTCCGAACGTATGAGGCAGGTTTCGGACTTCCGGAAGCATCGGACCACTTCTATTAGCTTCAGACTACCTTCCACCATGCTACGAAAGTGGGCGCTGGTATCGCCGGGTGTTTTAGGCACGCCGAATCATTCCTATAATGTTCGAATTAACTCTTCATTTCACACCACTCCAAAGTTCAAAATTCCCACGTTTTCAGCTGAAATTTCCGACAATATTTTTACATATAATTTGACCCTAGCATTGGGTTTCAGTCGATTCATTAAGAAATTATTATTCGCACGGACTTTATCCAAAAAAGTGCTTTGATTGTAAATGGTCACCATTCAGCAGAGATTTTATGATCTCAGGGAGGTTCTGAAAAATTTCAATACGCACTTTTCCACTCGAGTAACACATTCCAGCCGTTGCTCTTTGTTATTTGATATCCTCACAAAATATACAATTTACAACCATTCCACCAATTGAAATCATAAGATTAGCGGCTAGGCGAGCTTGGCGCTGTTCTTCTATCTCTGCCTGCCGTATTTCATCTACGCTCTACCTTTCACTCACTGTAAAATTCTCAAGATCTTCACCCGCTGGTGTTGACAGGGCCGTAGCCAGGACGTAATCTTGGGGGGGGGGGTCGATTTTCAAAAATTCCGGACCTTTTTTCAAAAATCCCACTGAGTCAGACCTTTTTTCACATTTGGGAGGCGGACCTTTTTCCATAATGGGTTGGTCGTCGACCCCCCTTCGACCCTCACCTGACTACGGGCCTGTGTTGGTCATCACTTTCAATGTTCCAGGAATATTGAGACGATCTCGATCATTACGTAAGCGCTCCTGACGCTGCGTAAAAGTTTCTGAGGCGGGAGATAATTAACCGCGATCAAGATCAGCGCTCAGTCGCGCTACCTATTTGTCACTGCTTTCGAGAGACCGTGAAGCAGCTATGCGAACTTAGGCGGGATCCTTTTTGAGTAATGGTTTCTGAGGAGCAAGATAATGCATAACGCACTCGATCAGAGTTACGTCGCGCATAGCTTTCGTAAGGAGTTTCCAAAGAGTGAGTTAAAGCCTGACGTTCTCGAGCTGCAGTATGTGTCGCCTCACGAACTTCATTGGATTCTTGAGATCGCGAAGTCCTCGGACTTTTAGCCATCCTAGTGTATTGAGAAAGACTCGACGGTTTTCTAGGTATTTTTATTCGTAAAAAAAACCACTTCAAAATGTAATAAGCACGCCCCCAAATCATAAAGAAAAGTCAGTAATTCCTTATATTCTAGCCAAATAAATTCCTTAGTTTGCATTCGTAAAGATTCGTAATCGTCTACCTATATCTTACGTAATATCTATCTATGTAAGCTAACCTAAACTTCCGCAAATACACTGAGTAAACCACTTTTAATAACAAGAAATTAAGCCTCCCGAGGAAGGTATTGGAAAGCTGCGGAAGCCCTGAGTTCATTTTTTTTTTTGGCCAGCCTGGCGGCCGAGAGGGCTAGGGCGTAAACTTTCTAGTTATCGAGGCCATCTGGTCGTGGGTTAGAATCCCGCCGTGGGCATGGATGGTTGTGTTTATCCCGGGCTGCGTACAGATAAAACTTGTGTAAAAGGCGCAAAATAATTTTAGTAGTCGACGCCAAAATTTCTTACTTAACTTACTTACTTTTCAAACCCCCTAATCCGTTAGGGTCGCGAGGACAGCAGCCTTATGGAGGATCTCCAGCGATCGAGATCTTCCGCCATCAGGCGTATGTCCTCCCTAGAATACCCAAGCGACTCGAACCCAGTTTCTTCATGTAGTCTAGCCACCTAGTTCTAGGCCGACTCTTTGGTCTCTTACCCACCGGCTTGGAAAATAACAACTGCCTAGGAAGACCAGTTTGCGGCACCCGTATCATGTGGCCATACCAGCGCAACAGAGATCTCTCAATGCGGAGAAGTAGCGGCTCAACACCTAAAGACTCCTTTATTGTGCTGCTGTGCACTCTATCTAGTAGGGTAACACCTGCCACACCTCTCAGAAATCTCATTTCGGCCGCTTGTACACGCGAACGCACACTTTCGGTCATTACCCAAGCCTCATGACCATAGGTGTGAATGGGGACAAAGATAGATTTAAAGACGGAGAGCTTGGCTTTGTTACCCAGCTCGCGTTTCGTTACCACGGATCGCCACAGTTCACGTCTGACACAGCTTGCTGCACGGATCCGAGCATTCAATTCTTTCTCCTGCCGTCCATCACTCGTGAATGCAATCCCGAGATACCTGAATTTCTCCACCTGTCTCAATGAGGCTCGCCTAACATGGAGAGCGCACTGAGCAAGCTGTCTTGAAAGGACCAGAACCTCAGTTTTAGCCACACTAATCTTCATCCCAGCTTCTTCACATTTGGCTACAAACTGGTCTAGTGCATGCTGAAGGATCGTACGAGAAGACCCAAAGAGGACAAGGTCGTCAGCAAAGATCAACCTCTCCACCAGGCAGTCACCCACACAAACACGCTCATCGCATCGGCTGCCCCTGTCTATCCAGTCCATAAAGATAATGAAAAAGAGGGGCGACAGTATACACCCTTGGCGGAGTCTAACACCCACGGTGAACAGTCTTGACTTCATGCCATTTATCCGGACACACATCTCAGAGCTTTCGTACAGAGACTTGATAGCAACCAGTAATTGCCCATCCACTCCATACTTTTGCGCCGGTCAGGTGGCCGAGAGGGCAAGGGCGAGGGCTTTCTAGTTCTCGAGTCCGCCTGGCCGTGGGTTCGAATCCGCCGTGGGCATGGATGTTTGTGTTTGTCTCGGGCTGCGTACGGATATAACTTGTTTAAAAAAGGCGCAAAATGACCTAAGTAGTCGACGCATAAATTTCTAGAACCCCCCCCCCCCTCATACACTTGCAACACTTGCCAGAGCTTCTCCCGAGAAACTCTGTCATATGCTTTTTCGAGGTCCACAAAGCAAGCGTAGTCCTCTTTTGCATACTCCCAGGATTTCTCAAAGATTTGCCTTAACGCAAAGATGTGATCCGTAGTGCTTCGGCCAGGTCGGAAACCACACTGCTCCCCCAACAGTTTGGAATCGACTATTTCCCGACTTCTCTTCTCCAGACACTTAGCGTACACTTTCCCAGGAATGCTGAGCAAAGAGATGCCTCGATAGTTGTTGCAATCTTACTGATATCCCTGTTTGAAGATAGGGATCACAATTCCTGTCTGCCATTGCTTAGGTGCCTGTCCAGATATCCAAGCAACCTGACACACTCGAGTCAGCTACAGGATACCATCCTGATTTAAGGCCTTTAACATCTCGGACCGGATTTCATCATCACCTGCAGCTTTGTCAGTCTTCAGGGACTTAATTGCCAATCTGATTTCTGCTTCAGTGATACTACCGTGACTATTCTCCGCTCCAAACTGCACGTCATGTGCCTCAGTTGTTGCTGCCACCGGATTATGAAGATATGCAAAGTATTCCTTCCACCTATGCAACACGCTCTCTTCCGTTTTCAGAAGCCTCCTGTCTTCTTTCCTTTCTCATCATTTTCGATCGAATGATATATCACATCATATATGTTGTCATAATTTTCTTAAGACCAAGTGATTGACACCTCCACAACTCCGACCCTATTGAGACAATTTTTGTCCAAACTTTACAGTAATGTTGACCTTGCTTAGAGGAATCTGCATACCGAATTTCACTTTTTTATATGCATTAATACGCATAGACCTTTTGGTCCCCTCTAATTTCCGCCCCTGAAACTCCGACCCAAGTGGGCCAATCAAAACCAAATTAAACAGTAAAGGTGTACATGCCCATAGTAAGCTGCATTCTGAATTTCAACCTTCTACGTCAAAAAACGCGGAAATTATGAAGGGGACGGACGGACCGACAAACGGACATTGTGAAAACAATAAGATGCTCCATTTATCCGGACACACATCTCAGAGCTTTCGTACAGAGACATGATAGCAACCAGTAATTGCCCATCCACTCCATACTTTTGCGCCGGTCAGGTGGCTGAGAGGGCTAGGGCGAGGGCTTACTAGTTCTCGAGACCGCCTGGCCGTGGGTTCGAATCCCGACGTGGACATGGATGGTTGCGTTTATCCCGGGCTGCGTACAGATAAAACTTGTGTAAAAGGCGCAAAATAACCTTAGTAGTTGACGCAAAAATTTCTTACTTACTTACTTTTCAAACCCGCTTATCCGTTAGGGTCGCGGGGGCAGCAGCCCTGTGGAGGATCTCCAGCGATCGCGATCTTCCGCCATCAAGCGTATGTCCTCCCTGGAATACCCAATGATATATCACATCCTATATGTTGCCATAAATTTCTTAAGACCAAGTGATTGACACCCCCACAACTCCGACCCTATTGGGACAATTTTGCCCAAACTTTACAGTAATGTTGACCTTGTTTAGAGGAATCTGCATACCGAATTTCACTTTTTTTTATGCATAAATACGCATAGACCTTTTGGTCCCCTCTAATTTCCGCCCCCGAAACTCCGACCCCAGTGGGCCAATCAAAACCAAATTAATTAGTAAAGGTGTACATGCCCATAGTAAGCAGCATTCTGAATTTCAACCTTCTACGTCAAAAAATGCGGAAATTTTGAAGTGGACGGACGGACAGACAGACGGACCTTGTGAAAACAATAAGTTGCTCCATTCTTCCGCTACTTAACAATGCCCTATTAATGATGATGTAACAATGTATTACGTTTCATCGCAGAGGCCCTCTCTCTCGGTGGTTACGGTATGGCTGAGCAGATTCCTAAAAATTTAAATTAAGATATCTATATTTTCCATGAGCCGATTTTGATGAAATAAAGCCTATATGTCTCTCCAAGATACGCTCAAGTTACCTGTGAAAACCACATGAATATTCGTCAAGTATTTTTGGAGATTTCGTGTTCAAATAGATAAACAGACAGACAAAAATTTTAAAAATTGTCCTATTGTATTATGTTACACTTCCTATCTCACCTGCAATCAGATTTAATCAAATATTTTCAATGTACAGACACAACGGTTCTACTGTTTTGTTATATGTACAGATAGAAGGAGATAGATAGAAGAAGAAGATAGATAACTGTAATCTCCTTTTCATTTGGGCACACAATATATATAATTGTATATATACATCTACCCACTCTGATCAATCTAACCTACACTATTATTGTTTAATAATCAGCTTACAGTTATCATAGACACTTTAAACTTGACAAAGGTAGCCAAGACAAGCATTGACAAAAAATAAATGCTGGATAATACAATCATTAATGCTGCGCAGATGTTACTTAAGCCTTTACCCAGTAGATGGATTGGATTCCAGTTTACTTGTCCAAGCAGGTGGGTGCAAAGTAAGTCGATCTATTTTGATGATGACCGCTAAAACTGGACTATATATTTCGTCAACCACAAGAAATAGAGTTGAAGTAGCAGACAGCCTTTTTCATGGAGAGCATAAAAACACAATTGAAGCAAAGCTATGGTCTGATGGCCAAAAAGTATATCTTGAGAGTATATGTTTTACCAACTCAACAGCAAGTAAATAGTGTAGATTGCGGTCGCCATGCCATTGCAACAGCTGTTGAATTTTTAGTGGCGGATGGCGAACCCTGATCCAAATTTGATACACAAAAAATGCTTCAGCACTCTGTGTTTTTTTTTGGAACAAGAAAACTTGCATCCATTTCCCAGATCTGCAAAGAAATTGAAAGGAAGAACGCTCTAACAGACAAAAATAGATTTATATTTTTGAACATTACTGCCATTTGAAATGAACATAACTGTACAGGGTGACCCAAACTTATCCAGCATAATTTTTTAGCAACATTGTATGGTTCAAATGGAGCAAAAAATGTCCTATAAACATTATTTTTAGTTTCGATCGTGCGTGAGATATAGACATTTGTCTATTTTCTTTCATTTACAGTCCATTTTATATAGTAGGTTTACCTATTTATTCTTAAATGTAGTCTGCTTGTTTTGCATATGGCAACAGGAAGATGAATCGTCTAAATAGTAACATGTGTGAAAGGTATTTTATTGACTTGGCGGTTGATTCGAGCAGTTTCTCAGATTGTGCAACACAACGTCGAAGTTCATCATGCCGTTTGTTTTCACATAGATTTGTTACTTTCTTCTTATTCTTATTCCTTGTATCATTTTAGTTTTGTTTTGTAGTTCAATGTGATGGTCTGTCAGTATGCAGAATGAAAATGATCTGCACTCAAGTGTTTTACTGTATTTATTTGCTTTAACAACTCTACAAGAAAATTGTCAAATCCAGAAGAAGGAGGGAGCAAAGATAAAAAAGTTAACGAAGATTTGACAAGGAAGAAAGGAAAAGAAAGGAAGCCGTCCCCCCGAAGAAGAATAGAACAGGCGGAAAAACGAAGCAGCACCAGAGAAAAGACAATTGGAGGAGGAGAGAGGCTGATTCGAAAGCTGATTGGCGAATGCACAGCGCAGAATCGACCCAGAATCCAACCAGGGAAAATAAAAGCGGAGGAACTGAAAGGAAGAGACAGAGTGACGATAGCGAGCGATGAATGAATGTTGGACAGAAGAAGAGCAGTTCGAGGATATGAGTTACCTGTGGCATCGATCAACATCCGGACGCTAGCGTATGCCGACGATGTGGTTCTCTTCGCATCTGATGCTTATTCCTTGAACATCTTTAATGTCACCTTTAAATGCTTTAGTGCTTCGACGGGGAGCTCCATCAACCTCGTGAAGTCCAAGGGCATTGCTATTGGGAATTGGTCGGCCGACGATCTGAAGACCTTCCCAATAACATGTTGTGGCCAAGTGACAGTGTTAGGCTACGTCTTCTCTTTCTTACCAAATAAAGACTCTAGCCACTGGCAGCAAGTGATTGATAAATGTGTTACCCGCCTTGGCAAGAATTTTCGTTTTCCTACCTCGATGCTCGTCAAGGTGAGGTTTATAAAATCTCATGTGTTGTCTCTACTGAGCGCTAAGTGCCTATTCACCTTGCCATCCCATCGGCTTCAGGAAAAAGTGCGCAGAGAAATTGTGAATTGTAAATGGGGAAATAATATCTGGTGTCACCCGCTTCGTTCGGCTTATCTTTTTACCCCATTTGAGAGGGGGGGACTCGGACTGCCCGATCTACGATCATGTTTAATTGCAGCTAGGATGGCTGCTATGATTCGGGTGTTTCTTCTCCCTCCTCCCATTTGGGCAAACTTTGTGTTTTTGCATTTGCGTTTCTTTTTTAAGGTGAATAGGCTGCCGTTTCCTGCTTCGTTGCCAGTGGTTATAACTCATATACAACCGGACTTTCAATTTAAAAAGACTGTGTGACTTTTATTCCTAGATTGCGTCAAATAGACCCCCACGAGTGGGGTCACTTGAAACTGTCATGGTTCTTCCAGCAGACCTGTCTGAGTGTGACCACCGACATCTTTCGTCTGCACTCAGATTATCCGTGGTCGGGCATTTTGAAGGCAATCAAAATGGTTGCCTTCGAACGAACTGTGTTTAGCTTTCAATGGAGATTGTTGCACCACGGATTCATCACTCTTCAACGTTTACACCTATGGAGAGTGGTGAGGTCTGCTGGGTGTTTATTCTGCGGGGTGGAAGAATCCGTTAAACACGTTTTTTATGAGTGTCCATTCGTTCAGCCCATCTGGGACCGTTTCAAGCATTATTATAGATTAAGGAACTTTACGTATCATTCTGTGCGTTTTTTGCTTGACGGTCCTTCTGGCGAACCATATAAATTGGACGTAGCCGTGCCTATTATGTTCTTGAATAGAGAAGTATGGTGTGCCCGTGTGGGAAGATCCTTGGGTCATATGTCATCTTCATCACCTTCTTCAGTACGGAGGAAGGCAGCTTTCCATCTGAGGTCCTACCTGCAGCTCGAATGGGTATGGCTAGGTCCATCGGTTTTTAAACGCAAGTTTACATCTTCTAGGCGTTTGTGCTCGATCGTCGGAGGGGACCGTTCTTATCTCTTCACCTTCCCGACCGAGTTGTGATGGTTCGCCGGAATAACGAATGGACCTCACTTTTAGGCGTTTATAAAAGCGTAGCAGCCCATATATTAGGGCTGCACGAACCTTTCGCATGGGCGCCAGATGCCTGTTAAAAAGATCTTATGATGAGGCATCTGCTGAGGCAACAACACCAGCCTTAGCTACAACAGCGAAGAAGAGTAGTTAATAGTGATTCCGACTTTTGTGAGTGAGTGTCATTTTTGAACTTACATATTTTTTCACGCAGCAACCAACCAACCAACGCGTGCGTGAAAAACTCTTTGTGACTTTTAGTGACCCCCCCCCCGAACTTTTCTTCTCTAAGCCATGGAGAACATGGTGTTTATGGTTGCCGACGGACCAATAGCCGTCGGCATGTTTATGAAAGAACTGTACTTGAAGACGGGCATCCCGCCCGTGTTGCCGTCAGGCGATCCTGCTGTTTCTGTCGTGCAGAGAATTTCCCCAAACGAATGGAGGATTCTCTGCCGACAGCGAAACATAGCAGACCGTGTGGTGTCTGCGGATTATGTCAAGGTAGGGCAAACGACCGTCCGCCTGGTGTATGCTGAGCCCGGATATCTGCCCATCTGTATCCAGGGCGCCTCGCCGCTGATGGAAGAAGATTATCTGAAGATTGTCCAACTACGGGCAGGTGAAGAAAATAGCCTATCCGACTCATCCGGATTCTCCCCTGCAGATGACCAGTGACATCACAGTGGACATGAACCTCCAGAGGAACATTCCAGAGAACCTTGTAATGCACGGCAACAAACTTCGCGTGTCTTACAAGGGTCAAAGGCAGTGCTGCTGTACTGCAAAAAAACGTCTCACGTCAGAAAAGACTGCCCTCTCCTCAAGAAATGCGATGCATGCAATCGCATCGTGAGCAAATTTCACCAGTGCCCGGAGAGGGTGTTTGCAGAGCCAGCAGATATTCCATCCACGCCCAAGAGAATGTCATCCCAGCAGCAATCCAAGATGTCATCGCCGGCCAAGTCACCAGTGCCGACCAGAGCTTCGTCGCCTTCCTCAGCATTACGGAAGAAACAGGCTTCACCAACTTCTCAGCCTCTTCCCCGGGAACAGAAAGAGTTGATGCCCCCACCACCTCCACCATCTTCGCTTCCATCTCTATCTTTGGAGCCTGAGAGGGAGCAACCATCGTCTCCTCTCTCACAGTTCCCGGAGATTCGAGAGATTACACCTCTCCCTCAGCCATCACTCGATGTTCCGATGGGGGAAGATGAAGCTTCTGCAGATGACGACGTAAACGTATCGATAGGAACAGAATCAGTGTTCTCAGTGGAGGACTTTCCAACCCTTCCTCCACCAGCGCAGTCGTCGCCATCCAGGATGACATCTTCTGCTGGGTTTTCACAGCCATCAGCGGCCAAACAGCAGGATCAGCTTGCGAGGAGAAGGAGCCTGGGCGAGGATCAGCATTCCTGGGCGACTGATGTCAGGAATTTATCGTCAGCAGCGTTCGCCGAGGAGAGACGACGTGCCAACCAAAAACGATGTCATTGATTGGTGGTGGAAAATGGGGAAGTGAATTCTGACCACGACATCTTGTCAGCTTTTCATGCCCATTTCTCATCCTTTTTCGATAAACCAATCATTCCTTCAGACGAAACGAAGCAGTGGATTGAGGTGCTAAGACCTTTATCTCTCGTCCCTTCACCGAAGATGAAGTCAAGAAGTTCCTGTCAGCGGACGGCCGTCACCAGTCCATCCCGTGTATGGATGGCATACCTTACTCGTTCTACAACGCGACATGGAATCTTCTTGGGCCTTTTCTGGCGCAAGTGTTTAATTCGATCATCGAAGACCCGTCTTCCATCACACCGGACTTCACCATGGGGAAAATCATCCTACTCCCCAAAGTGCCGAATCCAGAGTTGGTTACCCAGTGGAGGCCAATAAAGTGGAGAGTTGGTTACCTTGTGGTTACCAACTACAAGGTCTTCACTGGTGTATGTCAACAAAGACTGCAAGTTTTCGCTGAAGTTTTTATCAACCCCGGACAATCCTGCTCCATTCCATCACGCAGGATGCCCGATAATCTTATTACGATTCGGTGTGTGATGGAAGAAGCGTGTGCTCGTCAGCTAACTCTTGCAGTTTTAAGCCTTGACCAGGAAAAGGCTTTCGACAAAGTGAACCATGTGTTTCTCTTTGAAGTATTTCAACATCTTCGTCTTCGGACTTTTGCCACGTTCATTTCCACACTGTATGTTTCGGCCGCATCATGTGTGGCGATTAATGGTTCCATATCTGCTACCTTCAATCTGTGTAAGGGTGTCAGGCAGGGGTGTCCTCTTTCCCCCTGCTATATATCTTTTATTTGGAACCATTATTGCAATACTTAAATCGCCACCAAGATGTTCGAGGATACGGTCTGCCAGCTGCATCCATAAACATCAGGACTTTGGCTTATGCAAACGACGTAGTGCTATTTGCGTCCGAGCCGTATTACTTGAGCATCTATAAAGAGACCTTTGACTGCTTTAGTACTTTGACGGGGAGTTCCATCAACCTCGTCAAGTCTAAAGGTAAATTGACTGTGGACTATCTCAAATCTTTCGCGATAACATGGTGCGACCGAATTACAGTTTTAGGATACGTTTTTTCTTTTCTATCGACTATGGACTCTATGCACTGGCAGCAAGTGATTGAGAAGTGCATCACTCGCCTTGACAGAAACCTTCGTTTCCCAACTTCAATGTTTATCAAGGTCAGGTTCATAAAAACACATGTGCTTCCAGTATTAACATCTAAATGCCTATTCACCTTGCCCTCGTTCCAAAATCTTCAGAGACTACGTAGTGCAATTGTGAACTGCTTGTGGGGAACATCATCTACGTCTACTACATCTACTACAACTGCGTAAAGGCGTCATCCACTACGTGCAGCGTACCTGTTTGCTCCATATGATGGAGGAGGGTTAGGTTTACCGGACATCAAGCTTTATCTTATTGCAGCCAGATTGGCTGCCATGGTTAAGGTATTCCTCTTCGCGCCTCCCATATGGGCAAACTTTGTGTTTACTCATCTACGGTTCTTTTTTAAGGTGAATAGGCTTCCATTACCACCCTTGTTGCCAGTGATAATGAATTTCCGACATCCAAAACTATACGTGACATTTATGACCGATATTGTGACTTTTCTTCCCATGCTACGTCGCACTGACCCACAAGATTGGGGGCATCTTCGCCTTGCATGGTTTTTTCAGCAGTCCGACCCAGGGGAGACCACTGACATCTTACGACTCTACCCTGATCATCCGTGGGCAGCAGTCCTAAAGCTATTAAAATCCTTTGCTTTTGAAAGAACTTTGTTTAATTATCAGAGGCGACTGCTGCATCACGGATTTTACTCCCTCCAACGTCTCCACCAGTGGAAGGTGGTCGGATCTGCTGGATGTCTTTATTGCGGCGTAGATGAGACTGTCAGCCATATTTTTTACGAGTGCCCATTCGCGAAATCGATCTGGGATCGTTTGAGGCAGCATTACGGGCTGGTACATTTCTCATTTCACTCCGTGCGTTTCCTCTTAAACGATTCCACTGGCGAGGTACTTAAAACGGATCTAGCTATTGCGATCGCTTTCATCAACAAAGAACTTTGGCTGGATCGGTGGAGTCGAACGCACGGTCATCCTCCATCACACTTGACCGTATGGAGGAAAGTGGCCGATCAACTTCGATCCTTTCTCCTTCTCGAATGGCCATGGCTAGGTCCGTTTATGTTTAATAAACGCTTTGCAACATCTAAGTGTTTATGTGAGGTCATCGGAGCGGACCAGATGGCCTTTTGATGGCCTTTTGATACCTCGTCAGTTGTGAACGGGCCTCGTTTTTGAGGCGTTTGAATAAGTCGCGCAGCCTCGAATGGGCTGCCCGCCACTTACTGCATGTGCGCCTGGACGCGTAGATATTAAGACATCCAAGATTAGGCGTTCGCTGAGGCAACACCATCTGCCTCAGCTCCAACAGCGGATGGAAGACCATGACCTATCTGCAATAGACCTCTAGTGTTTGTGTGAGTGAGTGACTTTGGTTTTTTTTTTAACTTAAAAATTATTCACGCCGCAACCATCCAACGCGTGCATGAATAATATTGTGACTGTTAATGACCCCCCCCCCCGCCGGGGAACCGGGGGGGGGTTCCCCCCCCCCCCAAGTTTTTTGTGACTTTTTCTACTTTAATTTATTATGGACCGAATGGTCATGTTAATAAGGCGCTGTACGCCAAATCTGGGGTACCACCTGTCTTAGCATCTGAGGACCCTTCGATCTTGGTCTTGCGGATCTACGGAGTTGAGGATGCTCTGCAAGTCAAGTGGTATTGCTGATCGCATCGTCGAAGTGGAGTGCGTGAAAGTTGGCAACACCATCGTCAACTTTATCACGTGGACCCTGGCCACCTCACAGTCCAAGTGAGGGGAATTGTGCCGTTGTTGTCCACGGCTTATATTCGGAATTATATGTCGGAGTTTGGGGAAGTGCTCGGTATCTATTGTCCCGAGCATGCAGATACTCCCCGACTCCAGAACGGCGACATATATTTCGATATGAGGCTGGACAAGGCCATTCCAGATTCCCTTATATTACATGGAGAACGTGTCTGCGTGTACTATAAGGGGATTAGGCAGTGCTGTTGGTACTGCAAAAAATCTGCTCATGTCAGGAGAGATTGCCCTCTCCTGAAAAAGTGTGTGAAATGTTGACGCTTAGTGGGCAGATACCATGGCTGCCCAGAGAAGATTGACAGCAGTGCTGCAGCAGTTACGTCAACGCCTCGTCCGTCACTGAAGATGACATCGTTAGATCAGGATGCAGAGCCACAACGTCCGTCCAGCCCATATCGTCTCCACGTACGTCGCGGGCCTCTTCACCTGAGCCATCTTTGCCCCCTCTTCCACCTCTCAGGTTGCTGAGGATACGTCGCTGCTTCAGCCATCAATCAACGTCGTGATGGATGAAGAAGTGGTCTCTGCAGAGGTAGACTTCGAAGTCCCATGTTTCGACGCCTTTGGAGGAGGAATTTCCAGCTCTCCTTCCTCCGTCTCTACCAGCGTCGCAGCCAGTGGGAATCACCCGTCTTCCTGCAACGTTTCCTGTGTCATATTCGGCTCCAATGGCGATCTCCACATCAACGCAGCCGGAAGGGCGTACGGAGAGCAAGTATCCCCGTAAAAAGAAGAACCGCGCCATCGGAGCAGAAGGGATAAGAAGGCATCATCATCGTCTGAGAGGGACAGCAGTGTGAGTAGCCGTCATAGTTTCTCTCATCGGACGCGCTCACCGCTTCGAAGGACTGCTGAGCCACATTCGTCGTCGAAGACAGACCAGCCTCCATCGAAGTTAGGTCAGCCTCTTCCACCTAAATCCTCTGAATGAAGGTCATCTCGCTGAACATACGTTCCCTGGGTTCCCATTTTAAGCAATCGGTATCATTAAGTTTTATTGCTCTGTACCGGCCAGATATCCTTTTTCTGCAGGAGGTTAAATTAGCTTCCTCGCAGAAAGGTTACGATCTACCTGGCCTTCGAAGTCAATTTCCTTGTGCGCAATTCTTTATAAACTCATCGTCACCTGTTGGACAAGGGCTTGTTACAATTATCTTTAACCTACCATTCAGGTGTCGAACTGTATTTATGACTGCGAGTGCAGAGTAATTTCGTTAGACATTTTGTCATCAGGTGTGACTTTCCGATTGCTTAACGTATATGTGCCGTGTGGAAGAGCAGAGAAACAGACTTTTTTCGACGATCTGAACTTTTATTTGTGTGTTTCTATGCCTGTGGTGAGTGCTGGCGACTTCAACTGCCATCCAGACGATGATAAGAACTTTTCGTCTGGACATGTGCATCATTTATGTCAGCAAAATGCATTATTCGATCTATAAACACAGCAGTTCCAGAGTAATCATCCGAGGTTCACTTACCATCAAGGACCCTTTGTGTCATCTAGACTCGACCTATTTTTGATCGATAATGCTTTTGCTGGCTCACCTGGACAGATGGAGGTGATTCCTTGCTCTTTCTCTGACCTCAGTGCCATCATGTGGTCATGGAAACCTCCATCTTCAGCTTGTGCCGCAGGTAGTGCCTCAAATAAAAATTGGTTCCTGAACGTTTCTCTGCTCGACAACAAGGAATACTGGGGAATGTTTGTCGGTTTGTGGAAAAGCATCTCCACAATGTGTCTCCTACTCTTGCTTCGTGGCTTGTTTTCAAGGACAAAATCAAACGATGTTTTAGGAAGATTGGGATTGATGCTGCGAGGCGCCGCCGTCGTCATCTTCTTATGCTCCAAGAAATCCTCCGGCTCCTCCGAAATTCCACCCCGAAGGAAGAGTTTGCGACCGATATTCGTCAGGTGAAGAGCGAAATCAACGCTCTGATGATCCGAAAAGCATCTGGCGCAGCGCTCAGAGCCAAACTCACCTGGGCTGCTGACGTCAGAAATATGTCATCGGCCGCATTCGCTGAGGAGAGACGACGAGCCAACGTCAAGAAATATCACCGCTTAGTTGTGGAAGGTAGGGAAGTGGATGCTGATTCTGATATCTTATCAGCTTTCCACTCCTATTTTCATCTGTCTTTAGCAACCCAATCTTTCCATCAGATGCCACAGACAATTGGATTGAGTCACTACGACCTTTTTCAGAGGATTCCGATTCCTTCATTACACGTCCCTTCACCAAAGACGAAGTCAAGAAGTTCCTGTCAGCGGAAGGCCATCATCCGTCCAGCCCGGTTATGGATGGCATTCCATACTCCTTCTACAATGCGACATGGAAACATCTTGGCCCTTTCTTGGTTCAAGTGCTGAATTCGATCATCAAAGATCCTTCCTCCATCACAGCAGAGTTCACTGTGGGGAAAATCATCCTGCTCCCTAAAGTACCGAATCCAATGCTCGTCACCCATTGGAGGCCTATAATCCTTCTCAACACGGATTATAAGGTCTTCACTGGCGTCTTCCAATCGAGACTTAAAATCTACGCCGACGAGTTCATCAACCCCGGACAATCCTGCTCTATTCCATCTCGCAGGATGTCGGACAATTTAATCACCATTCGGTGCGTGATGGAGGATCCCTGTGCACGCCATCAAACTCTAGCTGTGTTAAGCCTTGACCAAGAGAAGGCGTTTGACAAAGTAAACCACTTATTTCTTTTTAAAGTGTTTCGTCATCTTCGTCTTCGGGCTTTTGCTACGGTGATCTCCGCTCTCTACGATTTGGCCACATCATGCGTGGCGATTATTTCACATCTTCCACCTTCGAACTCCTAAAAGGTGTCAGGCAGGGGTGTCCATTATCCCCCCTCCTGTGCATTTTTTACCTGGAACCATTACTACAGTTTTTGAATCGCCACCAAGATGTTCGAGGATATGATCTGCCAGCCGCATCCATTAACGTCAGGACACTGGCTTATGCAGATGACGTAGAGCTTTTTGCATCTGATTCATATTCCTTGAGCATCTATAAAGAGACCTTTGACCGCTTTAGTACCTCGACGGGGAGTTTCATCAACCTCGTCAAGTCTAAAGGTATTGCTATTGGGAACTGGACTGTGGACTATCTTAAATCTTTCCCAATAACATTGTGTGACCGAATTATAGTACTAGGATATGTCTTCTCTTCCTACCGACTAAGGACTCTATGCACTGGCAACAAGTGATTGAGAAGTGCATCACTCGCCTTGACAGAAACTTCCGGTTTCCAACTTCAATGTTTGTCAAGGTGAGGTTTATAAAGACACATTTGCTTCCAGTGTTACATCTAAATGCCCGTTCACCTTGCCTTCTTACAAAGACCTTCAGAGACTGCGTAGTGCGATGGTGAGCTGCGTGTGGGGAATGTCTGCTCAGCGATGTCATCCAATGCGAGCCTCATTCATCTTTACCCCCCTTCGAGAGAGGTGGCTTAGGTTTACCCGATATCAAACGATATCTTATTACTGCCAGAGTAGCTGCAATGATTCGGGTATTCCTTTTCCCTCCCCCCATGTGGGCGAATTTTGTTTTCTCGCATTTACGGTTTTTCTTCATGGTGAATAGGCTTCCACTGCCTTCCTTGTTGCCAGTGGTTACTTATCATCGTCATCCAATCCTCTACATGACATTTACAACCGATATTGTGAGTTTTTTGCCAATGTTGCGCCGTCTGGATCCACAAGAGTGGGGCTCATTACGCCTATCGTGGTTCTTCTAGCAGTCCGACCCAGGGGAGACAACTGTTTACTTTAAGCTCTTCCCTAATTATCCGTGGGCAGCAGTCCTAAAGCTGCTGAAATCCTTTGCTCTCGAGCGTACATAATTTAACTACCAATGGCGGCTGCTACATCACGGATCCCTTTCTCTTACACAACTTCATCAGTGGCGAGTGGTAGGGTCTGCTGGATGTCTGTTCTGCGGTGCTGACGAGACGGTCAGCCATATTTTCTTCGAGTGCCCGTTTGCAAAATCTATCTGGGATCGTTTGAAGCAGCATTACGGGCTGGTGCATTTTTCGTATCAGTCTGTGGGCTTCTTCATTAACGATTCCTCTGGCGAGGTATTGAAACCGGACCTAGCTCTCGCAATCGCCTTCATTAATAAAGAACTTTAGCTGGCCCGTGTAAGTCGATCGCTAAATCATCCTCTATCACTCACAGCTGTATGGAGGAAAGTGGCCATTCAACTCCGGTTTTTTCTTCTTCTTGAATGGTCAAAGCTAGGTCCGTCAACGTTTAAGAAACGCTTTTCAACATCAAAGTGTTTATGCGATGTCGTCGGAGGAGACCAGACTTTCCATCTCACTTTTCCGATGGCCTTTTGATACTTCGTTGGTAGTGAACGGGCCTCGTTTCTGAGGCGTTTGAATAAGTTGCGCAGTCCTCAATCGGACTGCTAGAAACTTACAGCATGTGCGCCTAGACACCTAGAACTTTAAGATCTTTGTTTAGGCGTCTGCTGAGGCAACACCATCTGCCTTAGCTCCAACAGCTGGACGGAAGACCATGACCTATCTTCAATAGACCTCTAGTGTTTGTGTGAGTGAGTGACTTTGTTTTTTTTTTGTGAACTTAAGAATTATTCACGCCGCTACCATTTGACCGCTTTGGTACTTCGACTGAGAGTTCCATCAACCTCGTCAAGTCTAAAGGTATTGCTATTGGGAACTAGACTGTGGACTATCTTAAATCTTTCCGAATAACATTGTGTGACCGAGTCGTAGTACTAGGATATGTCTTCTCTTTCCTACCGACTGTGGACTCTATGCACTGGCAACAAGTGGTTGAGAAGTGCATCACTCGCCTTGACAGAAACTTTCGCTTTCCAACTTCAATGTTTGTCAAGGTGAGGTTTATAAAGTCGCATGTGCTTCCTGTGTTAACATCTAAATGCCTATTCACCTTGCCTTCTTACAAAGATCTTCAGAGACTGCGTAGTGCGATGGTGAACTGTGTGTGGGGAATGTCTGCTCAGCAACATCATCCAGTGCTAGCCTCATTCATCTTTACCCCCTTTGAGAGAGGTGGCTTAGGTTTACCCGATATCAAACGATATCTTATTACTGCCAGACTAGCTGCAATGATTCGGGTATTCCTTTTCCCTCCCCCCATGTGGGCGAGTTTTGTTTTCTCGCATTTACGTTTTTTCTTCAAGGTGTATAGGCTTCCATTACCTCCCTTGTTGCCAGTGATTACTTATTGCCAGTGATTACAAACATATACAAGATTTTTACTATTGACATTGTTACTTTTTTGCCCATGTTACGCCGTCTGGATCCGCAAGAGTGGGGCTCATTACGTCTATCGAGGTTCTTCCAGCAGTCCGACCCAGGGGAGACAACTGACATCTTTAAGTTCTTCCCTAATTATCAGTGGGCAGCAGTCCTAAAGTTACTGAAATCCTTTGCTTTCGAGCGTACTTTATTTAACTACCAATGGCGGCTGCTGCATCACGGATTCCTTTCTCTTACACAACTTCATCAGTGGCGAGTGGTCGGGTCTGCTGGATGTCTGTTCTGCGGTGCTGATGAGACGGTCAGCCATATTTTCTTCGAGTGCCCGTTTGCAATTTCGATCTGGCATCGTTTGAAGCAGCACTACGGGCTGGTGCATTTTTCGTATTAGTCTGTGCGCTTCTTCATTAACGAGTCCACCGGCGAGGTATTGAAACCGGACCTAGCTTTGGCGATCGCCTTCATTAATAAAGAAATTTGGCTGGCCTGTGTAAGTCGTTCGCTAGGTCATCCTTCATCACTCACAGCTGTATGGAGGAAAGTGGCCTTTCAACTCCGATTTTTCTTTCTTCTTGAATGGTCAAAGCTAGGTCCGTCCGTTTAAAAAACGCTTTTCATCATCCAAGTGTTTATGCAAGGTCATCGGAGGAGACCAGACTTTCCATCTCACTTTTCCGATGGCCTTTTGATACTTCGTTGGTAGCAAATGGGCCTCGTTTTTGAGGCGTTTAAATAAGTTGCGCAGTCCTCAATCGGACTGCTAGACACTTATAGCATGTGCGCCTAGTTGCCTAGAATTTCAAAATCCTTGTTTAGGCGTCTGCTGAGACAACTCCATCTGCCTTAGCTCCAACAGCACCGTGACCTATCTCGAATAGACCTCATAGCATATAGTGTTCTGTGAGTGAGTGACTTTTGTTTTATTGAACTTAAAATTATTCACCCTGCAACCAACCATCCAACGCGTACGTGAGTAATATTGTGACTATTGTGACCCTCACCCCGGCGACCCCGGGGGAGGTTCCACTCCCCCCCCCCAGTGAACTTTTTTTTGTGACTCTTTAATTATGGACCATATGGTGATGTTGATAGCGGACGGGCCTTTTTCCGTCACCAAGTTTACGAAGGCGTTGTATTCCAAATCTAGAGTATCACCGGTTCTTGCGTCTGAAGACCCTTCCATCTTGCTGTTGCAGAGATTCTCTTCTACGGAGTTGAGAATGCTCTGCAAATCAAGTGCAATTGCGGATCGGATCGCATCGCATCGCAATTGCGGATCGCATGGTTGCTCATGAAAGTTGGCAACACCACCGTCAACTTTTATAACGCGGATCCTGGCCACCTCACAATCCACGTACCGTATAGACGCGCTTTGACCGGCATGCCATATATTATCGAGGATGACCAGGGGGCCGTAAAACCCCGTTTTATACGGAATGCCGGAAAATTCGAGACAGAAAATCGAGTTTCTCCCTCACTAGTAGGCGCTTGTTGTTTCTTCAGTTTGACAATGGCAAATGATTTAAATTCTGGGGCAATTACCAGTAACCCTTCTACTGATATAAATGACGACAACAGGACAGACTGGAACTTGACAGACTGTGAAATTAGTGATACTGATCGTTTAGATGACGAATAACTTTTCATTTTCTTGTTTTGTTTGGTGGTATTTGGATTGCTTGCATATGTCAAGCGTGTTCTCATTGTATTTAGCATTTGTTTTCTCATTTTCAGAATGTTCCTTCTGTTTGACTAAATTTGTAATATTTGTAAGCTGCATATCAACGCAGCTAATATTATATATGCCCATGAACTTTTAATATAATCATCCTACGTTCGACCTAAACAAGAATAAACTTCGTAATTTAACGTTACTTTGCAACGCAACACTTTGTTTATAAACACAACGTAATTAATAATTATCGAAAAAATATTCACATTTTGCGGCCCTCTTCACTTTTTTCCGGCATGCCGGTTTAGGAACCAGAAAAAGGAGACAGGAAATTTGGTGAACCTCAGATTTTCCGGCATGCTGGAAAAAGCGCGTCTATACGGTAAGGGGAATTTCGCCGTCGTTGTCCACGGCTTATATTCGAAATTATATGTCGGAGTTTGGGGAAGTGCTCGGTATCTATTGTCCCGAGCACGCAGATACTCCCCGACTCCAGAACGACGACATATATTTCGATATGAGGCTGGACAAGGACATTCCAGATTCCCTTATTTTACATGGAGAACGAGCCTTCATATATTATAAGGGGATGAGGCAGTGCTGTTGGTACTGCAAAAAATCTGCTCATGTCAGGAGAGATTGCCCTCTCCTGAAAACGTGTGTGAAATGTTCACGCTTGGTGGGCATATACCATTGCTGCCCAGAGAAGATTGACGGCAGTGCTGCAGCAGGTACGTTATCGCCTCTTCCGTCACCGAAGATGACAACATTAGAACAGGATGCAGAGCCACAACGACTGGCCCAGTTCGTATCGTCTCCACGTGCGTCGCGGGCTGCTTCACCTGAGCCATCTTTGCCTCCACTACCAGCTGAAGACGAGCAGGGATTAGTGCCGCCATCGACAGTCCCTCCGTCTTCAGAAGTTGCTGAGGATACGTCCCTGCTTCTGCCATCAAGCGACGTCGTGATGGATGAAGAAGTGGTCTCTGCAGAGGAAGACTGTGAACTCCCATTGGGTGACGTTTCGACACCTTTGGAGGAGGAATTTCCATCTTTCCCTCCTCCATCTCTACCAGCATCGCAGCCAGTGGGAATCACTCGTATTCCTGCAGCGTTTCCTGTGTCATCTTCTGCTCCAACAACGATCATCTCCACATCGGCGCAGCCGGAAGGGCGTACGGAGAGCAAGTCTCCCCGTAAAAAGAAAAACCGACATCGTAGCAGAAGGGACAAGAAGGCGTCATCATCGTCCGAGAGGCGAAGTCAAGAACTTCCTGTCAGCGGATGGCCGTCATCAGTCCAGCCCACGTATGGATGGCATTCCATACTCTTTTTACAATGCGACATGGAAACGTCTTGGCACTTTCTTGGCTCAAGTGCTGAATTCGTTCATCAGTGATCCTTCCTCCATCACAGCAGAGTTCACTGTGGGGAAAATCATCCTGCTCCCAAAAGTGCCGAATCCAGATCTCGTCACCCAATGAAGGCCTATAACCCTTCTTAACACGGATAATAAAGTCTTCACTGGCGTCTTCTAATCAAGACTTAAAATCTACGCCGACGAGTTCATCAATCCCGGACAATTTAATCACTATTCAGTTTGTCATGGAGGAAGCCTGTGAATGCCATCAAACTCTGGATGTGTTAAGCCTTTGTGATGCTCTAGTAATTCGTTCATGACATTTTTCTTCAGTTTTTATTTTGTAATAAAATGATAAACCGTTCACCTCAATTTGTTTTTTTTTGACATGTAGCCATGAAAGTTTTGTTATATTTTGATTTTGATGATATATTATTATTTAGTATTATTTTTTATTTATTATCCTAGCCCAGGCAATATCGTTAATTTTTTTTGTAGAAAATTTCAATACTTCTTTCCTAGTTACTTGTCACTTAAAAATGTAATTATATATTTATTTTTTGTAGATTTATTCTGGGCGATTTTCGTAAGATTTTTATTAGCTATATTAATTAATAATGTGTACACGCTTAGCTATAGCCATTTTCTTGTGAACAATTAAAATATATTCATTTTGCAATTTTTTTTGCCAATTTGCTTGATCAGGAATGTAGATAATTTTCTTTTTGGGTCTTCTGGTGCCAATATTAGCATCTGTGAAGTCTATATTAAGGATCCTTTGTATTTTAGATTGGGTAAAAATAAGATAAAATTTTGTACAATTTTATTTTGATGTCTTAATTTAAGATCGCCAACAATGTTTTATAACATATCAATTGTTGTCATACATTTAAAAGATGTTCTCTGATTTACATAGTCAAGCTCTGAGGTGTGCCCTTCAATTGTTGCCACGTGCTAGCCGTGTGCTTCTTGTCTGTTGCCACAATAGCATAAAAGCTTCAACATGCCAAAAATTTTTCACTACTTTTCCGGTTTTCCATTAGTAAAGATGATCCAATGAGGCTCCGTCATCATCCATAGCCACTACACTTTCTGACTTCAAATTTTCTTCTGGTTTCTTGAATTGATTTTCAAGGATTATGTCTTAGCTACCTCAAGTTCATTAATATCCGGATATGTTAGCCCATTTTCATTCTCATTTGGTCCTCTTCTGTTGAGATGGACACTTACTTCAATAGACAGTGACACAGATTTGTCTGGATTTTCCAGCCAAACTCTTCTCCGCAATCCATCATCATATTCTGTTCAACATGTAATTTAAACAGTGCCTTTGCTGTAGTGAGCTAAGCATGCCTATTGGGACTTAAAATTAAACTTTTAATTAGGACTTTTAACCTTTCCAAAATAATTTTTTCTTATTTAATGTAATTTTACTTTCTTATCTTCAGTCTTGACCCATTATGTAATTCTAAATTTCTTTTTACACAATTTTAAGGGTTTTTTTTTTTATTAAATTTTGGTCCCTAATATCTCTCTAATGGTTTAAACTGGAGTAGTCAAAATATTTTTTTTACATTTGTCCTTACATATTTCTTATGTAAAGTGTAAGGCTTTATTTTTTATTATGGATTTTCTTTTTCACATTTCATGTTTTAAATGACTGTAAGTGAATCAAGCAATTTTATCTTATTTTCTGTCTTGTAGTTTGTACAAGCATTCAACAGTTTTGATTCAATTGAGTTAAAATATTGTTTTCTTCCATTTGTGATGGCCACACAAGTGTTTTGAAGCCTGCTAATATTTATTTTGTGCATGATTACTGCATAATCTTTTGGCTTTTATTTTCTCTAGCAACTTTCTTTTAGCTGCTACTTGCTACTGATATTCTTGATTCACATACAACTACTGTTTTCCTTTGTCATGGTTGTTGGGGAATTTAAATATTTAATTGAAGAAATCTTCTTTTAAGAATTCTTTTCTTAATGTTATTAAATATATATATTTTCAACTTTTCTGCTAAGTCTATCTGTCTTCTCACTTATAAACACACTTTATTTTTGGCGACTAAGTAATATCTGAGTCTTATTGATATTATAAGTGAATTTTTCCTTCTTTAAATGTAAATTTTAATAACACAATGCAATGTCTAGTCTAATTGATATTTAGATTAAATTTTAATTCCATTATACAATTTTTTTTTTAATTTAAATCTCAGTAAGGTTGTGGGAGTAGATTAACTGGGAGATAATAATTTTGAGAAATTAGTGCTTTCTTAGAGCTTTTTGTGAACATCTTAAGAATTTTAACCGATTTTCTCTTTTCCTAATCACCATTATTAAAGATAACAAAATCCGAAAGTAACTATAAATTCATTCAAACGTTACATTTGGTGCCGTGACCAGGATAACATTCATTCTTAGTCAAGTCTTAGAATGGTTATTGCGGAATTTTTATTAAATTGTATACATTTTATCTCAATTTTAAATTTACTTGGTTGTTTGTGTGTTATAATTGAGTTAACAAATCCGTTCAAGTTTATTATTATGGCTTTCAGTTATTGTGGGTTTACAGAAGTGGTGCACCCCATTAATGGTATTAAATATGGTGATATGAGTAAAATAGAATTAAATGAATTACAGTGCCTCATTCATGAGTTTCATAAGTCATTTTAAGATGATGTTCATATTTTGAAAGGAGTTAATAATTATATTGCGGAATACAAAATATATACAAAATGTCCTGTTTTTTCTCATCAATATAAAATCCCCCACATTTATTTTGATTCTTATAAAAAGAAAATTGAAGAATTTTTAGAGGCTGGAATCATTGAAAAGAGTACTAGTCCGTGGAACTCCCCTGTGCACATTATCCCTAAAAAAATGGTGAATTTAGGTTAACTCTCGATCTCAGGAAAGTTAATAAGGTAACATCTCCGGTTTACTTTCCTATGCCACCAATAAAAGGTATTTTTGAGAGTCTCGAAAGGGCACTCCATCTTTTCTGTTATTGATTTAAATAACGGGTACTATCAAGTCCCTGTATCACCAGATCTCAAGGAATGTTTAGCATTTCAATCTCCGTGGGGGAAATTTCAAATAACTGGTCTCCCACAGGGTGGTAAAACATCATCCCATCTGTTTCAAAATTTTATGGTTACCACTTTACAAGAGTTTATTGGAAATGGGGTGCATGTGTTCCAAGACGATGTACTTATATTCTCACCTGATTTCAAGTCCCATTTAGCTTCACTTCGAAAAGTATTTCTGAACTTCACTGAAATTGACTTAATCATGAAACCTTCTAAATGTTCTTTTGGTACTGGTCAAGTTAAGTATTTGGGGCATGTAATCAATTCTGATGGTGTTGTGCCTGATAAAAATAGAATAGAATGTTTATTGCAATTATCAGCTCCTAAAAATGTTAAGGGTGTACGATCTTTAGTGGGTGCTCTTAACTTCTATCGACCATTCATTAAAAATTTATCCGTGTTACTGGCTCCAATTACTAACCTGACTCGAAAAGGCACAAATTTCATTTGGGATTCCATGTGTCAGCAAGCACTTGAGTCCATCAAAAGCCAACTTGTAAACCCTGTGCTTCTCACTCCACCTGACTATTCCCAACCCTTCCAATTATTTACTGATGCTTCTGGTCAAGCTATTGGTTCTGTTTTACAACAGGTTACTAGTAAAGGCCCTCAGCCAATTGCATTTTATAGTGCAAAATTTAGAGGTGCCCAAGCCAACTCCTCTACGATTGAGAAGGAAGCCCTTGCCATAATTTTGTCATTATGTCATTTTCGGCATCTCATTTTGGGTTTTCCAATTGAGATCTTCTCTGATCATAAGCCTCTTTCATTTTTGGAAAATATGAAAAATAACAACCAAAGACTGCTTCGCTGGTCTATTGAGTTAGCCGGTTACAACTTAATTATAAAGCATATTTCTGGCAAGAAGAATCAGTTTGCTGACTGGCTGTCTAGGGAATGTAATGTCTCATCAGTCAACATATTATGATGAACTTAAATCATCACAGGAAGATGATCTGTGGATTTGTAGAATTAAAAGTACGAAGAGGGATAAGTATGGCAGATATGATTTTAATTTAGTCAATTTACTTTAAAAGTTGGCAAAAATCAGAAGGGACAAAGAATTTGTGTTGGAACAAAATTTCGGGAAAAGATCATGTCCTTAGCCCACGATCATTCATTGGCAGGTCATCGTGGCATTAAAGCCACTGTAAAGAAGGTAGCTTTTAGGGTTTTTTTGGCCAAACATGGATAATGATATAAAAAATTATGTTTCATCTTGTGTTAACTGCCAGAAGTCAAAATTGAAGAATTCATCTGCCCCATTTCAACAAGGATTGTGTGCTACTTTCCCTTTTCAGAAACTGGCCATGGATGTAATTGGTCCAGTTCAAACTTCGTCTGATGGCAATGTTTATATAATAGTATTCATTGATATTTTATCTCGTTTTGTTGAGGCATTCCCTATCAAGAATCAGCAGGCTGATACTATCGCCAAAATTTTCATAGAGCAAATTGTGTGTCGTTATGGCATTCCTCAGGAAATCATTAGTGACCTGGGAGCAAATTTCGTATCAAGAGTCTTTGAAATTATTTGTGTCCAGTTAGGTATCATTCAAAAGTTTACAACTGCGTATCGTCCTACTTCAAATGGTATTGTGGAACGATATAATAAGTCTCTTGTGGAAACAATTCGAACTTTATGTGATGACCATCCTAAATCTTGGGATAAGTACTTGAATTTTGCTCTTTTTGCTCTTAGGTCGTCCTTAAATGAAAATACTGGTCAAACCCCAGCCTATCTCCTTTATGGTTACCAACCCAAATTACCATTGGACATTGTTGAACCTGAAGTTGATATAGCCAATCGTGAAGACACATTGGCAAGTCTTAATATATCACGACTTAAAACAGTTTCTCTTGACGTTGACAAGAGAAATAAGCACATTAATTTAAAAAATAATACCAAGACTGTTCCACATTTTACAATTGGTAGTAAGGTTTGGCTTTTGCGTAAAGGGGGGCGAAAAAAGAAGTTTTTAGCTAAGTATTTAGAACCGTTTGAGATTATAAAGCAAGTTTCTGATGTATGTTATCAAATTAAAGGCATCAAATACAAAAATCTTGATACTGTACATGTTGACAGACTTAAACCTTTTTTCGAAAGGCAGGGTTCTCAAGATCATAAGAGAGTTGTTGGTAAGAAATCCAGCAAACCTAAGCCTGTTGATAATGCATCAGAAGTTGACTCTGAAAATGAAGAGGACTTTGTCTTAGCGCCGTCATTGCCTCAGGTATCTGATGATAATGTTGTTGAGCCCTCTGTTCATGTCTCTCCTAAAAGATATAACTTGCGAAATTTGCCCAAAGTAGATTATTCTACTAGCCAAAAACGTATATTTTTTAAATAATTATAAAAATTTTTTTTTTAATATACTTTTAACAAGTATATAATTTTTTCTTGGTAGATTATTGAGGTATGTAATGCTCTAGTAATTCGTTCATCACATTTTTCTTCAGTTTTTATTTTGTAATAAAATGATAAACCCTTTACCTCAATTTTTTTTTTACATGTAGCCATGTAAGTTTTGTTATATTTTAATTTTGATGATATATAATTATTTAGTATTTTTTTTATTTATTATCCTAGCCCGGGCAATATTGTTAATTTTTTTGTAGAAAATTTCAATACTTCTTTCCTAGCTACTTGTCACTTAAAAATGTAATTATATATTTATTTTTTGTAGATATATTCTGGGCGATTTTCGTAAGATTTTTATTAGCAATATTAATTAATAATGTGTACACATTTAGCTACAGCAATTTTCTTGTGAACAATTAAAATATATTCATTTTGCAATTTTTTTTGCCAATTTGCTTGATCAGGAATCTAGTTAATTTTCTTTTTGGCACTTCTGATGCCAATATTAGCATCTGTGATGTCTATATTAAGGATCCTTTGAATTTTAGATTGGGTAAAAATAAGATAAAAGTTTGTACAATTTTATTTTGATGTCTTAATTTAAGATCGCCAACAATGTTTTATAACATATCAATTGTTGTCATACATTTATAAGACGTTCTCTGATTTACATAGTCAAGCTCTGAAGTGTGCCCTTCAATTGTTGCTGCGTGCTAGCCGTGTGCTTCTTATCTGTTGCCTCAAGAATTTTCTTTTCTAAGATTCAAGAAAGAATTTTCAAGGATTATGTCTTAGCTACCTCAAGTTCATTAATATCCGGATATGTAATCCCATTTTCATTTTCATTTGGTCCTCTTCTGTTGAGATGGACACATACTTCAATAGACAGTGACGCAGATTTGTCTGGATTTTCCAGCCAAATTCTTCTCCAGAAGCCATCATCATATTCGGTTCAACATGTAATTTAAACAGTGCCTTTGCTTTAGTGAGCTAACCATGCCTATTGGGACTTAAAATTAAACTTTTAATTAGGACTTTTAACCTTTCCAAAATAATTTTTTCCTATTTAATGTAATTTTACTTTCTTATCTTCAGTCTTGGCCCATTATGTAATTCTAAATTTCTTTTGACACAATTTTAAAGTTTTTTTTATTATTAAATTTTGGTCCCCAATATCTCTCTAATGGTTTAAACTGGAGTAGTTAAAATATTTTTTTTGACATTTGTCCATACATATTTCTTATGTAAAGTGTAAGGCTTTATTTTTTATTATGGATTTTCTTTTTCACATTTCATGTCTTAAATGACTGTAAGTGAATCAAGCAATTTTATCTTATTTGCTGTCTTGTATTTTATACAAGCATTCAACAGTTTTGATTCAATTGAGTTAAAATATTGTTTTCTTCCATTTGTGATGGCCACACAAGTGTTTTGAAGCCTGCTAATATTTATTTTGTGCATGATTACTACATAATCTTTTGGCTTTTATTTTCTCTACCAAGTTTCTTTTAGCTGCTACTTGCTACTGATATTCTTGATTCACATACAACTACTGTTTTCCTTTGTCGTGGTTGTTGGGGAATTTAAATATGTAATTGAAGAAATCTTCTTTTAAGAATTCTTTTCTTAATGTTATTGAGTATATATATTTTCAACTTTTCTGCTAAGTCTATCTGTCTACTCATTTATAAACACACTTTATTTTTGGCGACCAAGTAATATCTGAGTCTTATTGATATTATAAGTTAATTTTTCCATCTTTAAAAGTAAATTTTAATAACGCAACGCAACGTCTAGTCTAAATGATATTTAGATTAAATTTTAATTCCACTATACAATTTTTTTTAAAATTTAACTCTCACTAAGGTTTTGGGAGTAGTTTAACTGGGAGATAATAATTTTGAGAAATTAATGCTTTCTTAGAGCTTTTTGTGGACATCTTGAGAATTTTAACCGATTTCTCTTTTCCTAATGCTTTAATCATTATTAATGATAACATAAAATCCAAAAGTAAATTTAAATTCAATCAAACGTTACACCTTGACCAAGAGAAGGCGTTTGACAAACTTAATCACTTATTTCTTTCTAAAGTGTTTCGTCATCTTCGTCTTCGGGCTTTTGCTGCGATGATCTACGCTCTCTGCGATTCGGCCACATCATGCGTGGCGATTAATGGTTCCACATCTTCCACCTTCGAACTCTTAAAAGGTGCCAGGCAGGGATGTCCATTATCCCCCCTCCTGTACATTTTTTACTTGGAGCCATTACTACAGTTTTTGAATAGCCACCAAGATGTTCGAGGATATGATCTGCCAGCCGCATCCATTAACATCAGGATGCTGGCTTATGCGTATGTTGTAGTGCTTGTTGCGTCTGATTCATATTTTTTGAGCATCTATGAAGAGACCTTTGACTGCTTTAGTACTTCGACGGGGAGTTCCATCAACCTCGTCAAGTCTAAAGGCATTGCTATTGGGAACTGGACTGTGGACTACCTTAAAATTTTCCCAATAACATAATGTGACCGAACCGTGGTGCTTGGATATGTCTTCTCTTTTCTACCGACTATGAACTCCATGCACTGGCAACAAGTGATTGAAAAGTGCATCACTCGCCTTGAGAGAAACTTCCGGTTTCCAACTTCAATGTTTGTCAACGTGAGGTTTATAAAGACACATGTGCTTCCAGTGTTAACATCTAAATGCGCATTCACCTTGCCTTCTTACAAAGACATTCAGAGACTGCGTAGTACGATGGTGAGCTGCATGTGGGGAATGTCTGCTCAGCGACGTCATCCACTGCGAGCCTCGTTTATATTTACCCCCTTCCAGACAGGTGGCTTAGGTTTACCCGATATCAAAGGATATCTTATTGCTGCCAGACAGGCTGTGATGATTCGGGTATTCCTTTTCCCTTTCCCCATGTGGTCGAATTTTGTTTTCTCGCATTTACGTTTTTTCTTCAAGGTGAATAGGCTTCCACAAGAGTGGGATTCATTACGCCTATTGTGCTTCTTCCAGCAGTCCGACCCACGGGATACAACTAACATCCTTAAGTTCTTCCCTGATTATCCGTGGGCAGCAGTCCTAAAGCTAATGAGATCTTTTGCTTTTGAGCGTACATTATTAAAAGCTTTTTATTATAAGCTTTTATTAACTTTGCTGTGTTAGTTTGTTTAGGTCAAATCTTGTAATCAATATTAAACCAACTTTCCGACAAGCTAGGGAGCTGCAATTTGACACACTTATGCAGAATCGATGACAATTTATGATAAAGAAAAAATTTTAAAATCGGTTCATTGGTTCGTGTTCTAATGGTACTAATTCATTACTACGAATTGATTGTTGTAACAATTGGAAATTTCGTTATGGCGAGAGGTAAATGTATCTATTGTTTATTGTTGTAAAATTAAGCTTTATTGTTGCCACTAAATAAAGCATTATAAAAGCTTGGTTTCATAAAACTCTTTTTATATAATCTCTTTTAATTACCAATGGCGACTGTTGCATCACGGATTTCACTCTCTTACACAACTTCATCCTTGGAGAGTGGCCGAGTCTGCTGGATGTCTGTTCTGCGGCGTTGACGAGACGGTCAGCTATATTTTTTACGAGTGCCCATTTGCGAAGACTATCTGGGATCGTTTGAAGCAGCATTACGGGCTGGTACATTTTTCGTATCAGCCTGTGCGCTTCTTCATGAACGATTCCACAGGCGAGGTATTGACACCGGACCTAGCTCTAGCGATCGCCTTCATTATTAAAGAACTTTGGCTGGCCCGTATTAGTCGATCGCTTGGTCATCCTCCATCACTCACAGCTGTCTGGAGGAAAGTGGCCATTCAACTCCGATTTTTTCTTCTTCTTGAATGGTCAAAGCTAGGGCCGTTTACGTTTAAGAAACGCTTTTCAACATCTAAGTGTTTATGCGAGGTCATCGGAGGAGACCAGACTTTCCACCTCACTTTTCCGATGGCCTTTGGATACTTCGTCGGTAGCGAACGGGCCTCGTTTTTGAGGCGTTTTAATAAGTTGCGCAGTCCCCCAATCGGACTGCTAGACACTTACTGCATGTGCGCCTAGACGCCTAGAAATTCAAGATCTTTGTTTAGGCGTCTGCTGAGGCAACATCTTCTGCCTTAGCTCCAACAGCTGGACAGAAGACCATGACCTATCTTCAATAGACCTCGTAGTAATTGTGTGAGTGAGTGACTTTGCATACTTAGACTTAGAAAATTATTCACGCCACACCCAACCATCCAACGCGTGCGTGAGTAATTTTGTGACTTTCACTGACCCTCCCCCCTGCGACCTCGGGGAAGGTTTCACCTCCCTCGAACTTTTTCGTTGCCAGTTTTATGTAGGCGCTGTACGCCAAATCTGGGGTACCGCCTGTGTTAGCGTCTGAGGAGCCTTCCATCTTGGTGTTGCAGAGACTCTCCTCTACGAAGTTGAGAATGCTCTGCAAATCAAGTGCAATTGCTGAGCGTATCGTCGATGTGGAGTGCGTGAAAGTTGGCAACACCAACGACAACTTATATCACGCGGACCCTGGCCACCTGACAGTCCATGTCAGGGGAATTTCGCCGTTGTTGTCCACGTCTTATATCCGAAATTTTATGTCCGAGTTTGGGGAAGTGCTCGGTATTTATCTTCCCGAGCACGCAGATACTCCCCGACTCCAGAACGGCGACATATATTTCGATATGAGGCTGGACAAGGACATTCCAGATTCCTTTATTTTACATGGAGAACATGTCTTCGTGTACTATAAGGGGATAAGGCAGTGCTGTTGGTACTGCAAAAAATCTTCTCATGTCAGGAGAGATTGCCCTCTCCGGAAAAAGTGTGTGAAATGTTCCCGCTTGGTGGGCAGATGCCATCGTTGCCCGGAGAAGATTGACAGCAGTGCAGCAGCAGTTACGTCAACGAATTGTCCGTCACCAAAGATGACAACTTTAGATCAGGATGCACTGCCACAACGACCGGCCTAGCCTGTATCTTCTCCATGTGCATCGCGGGTCGCTTCACCTGAGCCATCTTTGCCTCCACTACCAACTGAAGACGAGCAGGGATTAGTGCCGCCATCATCACTCCCTCCATCTTCAGAGGTTGCTGAGTTTACGTCCCTGCTTTTGCCATCAAGCGACGTCGTGATGGATAAAGAAATGGTCTCTGGTGAGGAAGACGTCGAAGCCCCATAGGGTGATGTTTCGACGCCTTTGGAGGAAGAATTCCCAGCTCTCCCTCCTCCATCTCTACCAGCGTCGCAGCCAGTGGGAGTCACCCGTCTTCCGTCGGTATTTCCTGTGTTATCTTCCGCTCCAACGGCGATCATATCGACATCGACGCAGCCGGAAGGGCGTACGGAGAGCAAGTCTCCCCGTAAAAAGAAAAACCGCCATCGTAGCAGAAGAGACAAGTAGGCATCATCATCGTCCGAGAGGGAGGAGTGTGAGTAGCCGCCATAGTTCCTCTCATCGGACGCGCTCACCGCTTCGAAGGTCTGCTGGGTCATATTCGTCATCGAAGACGGCCCAGCCTCCATCGAAGTTAGGTTAGCCTCTTCCAGCTAAATTCTCTGAATGAAGGTCATCTCGCTGAACATACGTTCTCTGGGTTCCCATTTTAAGCAGTCGGTATTATTAACTTTTATTGCTCTGTACCGGCCAGATATCCTTCTTCTGCAGGAGGTTAAATTAGCTTCCTCGCAAAAAAGGTTACAATCTACCTGGCTTTCGCAGTCAATTTCCAAGTGCGTAATTCTTTATAAACTCATCTTCACCTGTTGGACAAAGGGTTGTTACAATCATCTTTAACCCTTCCCTTCAGGTGTCGAACTGTATTTGTGACTGCGAGTACAGAGTAATTTCGTTAGACATTTTATCATCAGGTGTGATTTTCCGATTGCTTAACGTATATGCGCCGTGTGGAAGAGCAGAGAAACAGATTTTTTTCGACGACCTGAACTTTTATTTGTGTTCTACTATGCCTGTTGTGATTGCCGGCGACTTCAACTGCCATCCAGACGATGATAACAACTTTTCGTCTGGACATGTGCATCATTTATGTCAGCAAAATGCATTATTCGATCTATAAACACAGCAGTTCCAGAGCAATCATCCGAGGTTCACTTACCATCAAGGACCCTTTGTGTCATTTAGACTCGACCTATTTTTGATCGATAATGCTTCTGCTGGCTCACCTGGAGAGATAGAGGTTATTCCTTGTTCTTTCTCTGACCACAGTGCCATCATGTGGTCATGGAAACCTCCATCTTCAGCTTGTACCGCAGGTAGTGCTTCAAATAAAAACTGGTTACTGAATGTTTCTCTGCTCGACAACAAGGAATGTTTGTTCAGTTTGTGGAAAAACATCTCCACAATGTGTCTCCTACTCTTGCTTCGTGGCTTGTTTTTAAAGACAAATCAAACGATGTTTTAGGAAGATTGGGATTGACGCTGCGAGGAGCCATCGTCGTCATCTCCTTATGCTCCAAGAAATTCTCCGGCTCTGATGAAGGAGGAGTTTGCGACCGATATTCCTCAGGTGAAGAGCGAAATCAACGCTCTGATGATCCGAAAATCATCTGGCGCAGCGCTCAGAGCCAAACTCACCTGGGCTGCTGACGTCAGAAATATGTCATCGGCCGCATTCGCTAAGGAGAGACGACGAGCTAACGTCAAGAAATGTCACCGCTTAGTAGTGGAAGGTAGGGAAGTGGATGCTGATTCTGATATCTTATCGGCTTTCCACTCCCACTTTTCACCAGTGCCCGGAGAGGGTGTTTGCAGAGCCAGCAGATATTCCATCCACGCCCAAGAGAATGTCATCCCAGCAGCAATCCAAGATGTCATCGCCGGCCAAGTCACCAGTGCCGACCAGAGCTTCGTCACCTTCCTCACCATTACGGAAGAAACAGGCTTCACCAACTTCTCAGCCTCTTCCCCGGGAACAGAAAGAGTTGATGCCCCCACCACCTTGACCATCTTCGTTTCCATCTCTATCTTTGGAGCCTGAGAGTGAGCAACCATCGTCCCCTCTCTCCCAGTTCCCGGAGATTCGAGAGATTGCACCCCTCCCTTCGCCATCACTCGATGTTCCGATGGGGGAAGATGAAGCTTCCACAGATAACGACGTAAACGTTTCGATAGGAACAGAATCAGTGTTCTCAGTGGAGGACTTTCCAACCCTTCCTCCACCAGCGCAGTCATCGTCATCACAACCTGCAAGGATCATCGAAACGTCGTCGCCATCCAGGATGACATCTTCTGCTGGGTTTTCACAGCCATCAGCGGCCAAACAGCAGGATCTGCTTGCGAGGAGAAGGAGCCCTCGCAAGAAAAAATCAAGACGGCATCATGGCAATAGGGACGAGAGCGGAGCCACTTCTTCGTCCGAGAGAGACAGCCGTGCGAGTCACAAGCGCAGCCCTTCTTCCTCATCAGGTCGATTGCGATCTCCGACGAGAAGAACGACGGAGCCTCCTGTAACATCTGGGAAGCCCAAGTCTCAACCGGACACAGGTCAGCAGGTGCGCCACTAAACATCCTCAATGAAGGTCATTTCCCTGAACGTGCGTTCTCTTGGTTCCTCTTTTAAGCAATCGGTGTTGTCATCGTTCATTGCCTTGTACAGGCCGGACATCTTGTTACTTCAAGAAGTAAAACTCGCCACTTCACAACAGTGCTACGACCTTCTGGGCCTTCGCAGTCAATACACCAACGGACAATTCTTTATCAACTCTTCGTCACCAAATGGGAAAGGGATTGCCTCCATCATCTTCGACCCCTCCATTCTGGTGTCGAACTGTGTGTATGACTGCGAGTGCAGGGTAATCTCTTTGGACATTTCAACATCTGGTGTCAATTTCCGATTGCTTAATGTATATGCACCGTGTAGAACAGCAGAGAAACCAACGTTTTTCAGTGACTTAAATAACTTTTTGTGTTCATCGATGCCTGTAGTGATTGCTGGAGATTTGAACTGCCATCCAGACGACAACAACATCTTCTCGTCTGGTCATGTGTATCGTCTGTGTCAGCAAAATGCATTGTTCGACCTATGGACACACTATCCACAGAGTAATCAGCTTGGGTCTACTTTCTATCAAGGGCCCACTACATCAAGATTAGACCTTTTTCTCGTCGACAATGCATTTGCTGGCTCGCCGAGTAAAATGGAGGTAATTCCATGTTCATTCTCCGACCATAGTGCCATCATATGGCCATGGAATCCTCCATTTCCAGCATCATCTACAGGCTCTGCAGTCTATCGCAATTGGTTTCTGAATGTTTCTCTGCTCGACACATTTGCGTTGAAAAATGAACACACTGAAGTCACAGGGTTTCATTCTGGCCGATGCATAAGCTCTTCAGAGGCCCTATGGCGCATTTTGAGCTTCCATATTCACGAAAGACACCCGCCTGTGATTCATCTCGATGTTCAGGTTGAAGGAGGGCAACCAATATATTTTAACCCTGAAAATGTTACAGATCGGTTAGAAAACCCGAAACAAACAACTTTGCTGGCATACTTTCGGCTTTGTGAAATCCATGATTTTGCGAGAACTATATTGTATGATGAAATTCTGTCATACTACCCTTATGACAAGCAGCGAGGTGTCTTCAATCGTAGAAGGCGTGGCTGAGCTGTAGATGGCGAGCACGGCATATTTAAAGAACACGTTATTCGAAGAGTGTACACGGTTCATCCAAACAATGCCAAATGTTTCTACTTCCGCTTGCTTTTACATACAGTGCGGGGACCTACTTCTTTTGCACGTGTGTTGAATACCCGACTTGCCGAGAGGTACTTACCGTGAGCGACACTTACTTGATGATGACAAGAACTGGGATGACTCTCAGTCTGAATTTGCGTTAGTGACAGTCCACATTGCTTGCGTCATTTATTTGCCGTTTTGCTGATATTTTGTTCCCTTTCTAATGCTGCAGTGTCGTGGCAAAAACTTCAAGATAAGCTGACAGAAGACTTATAAGAATATCGAATAAAATATTGAAGGCGAACTGAACCATCAGTTCAAAATTTGGTGGCAGTTCAAAATTTGGTCTCATCTATAAGAGGAAATCCTCTCCCCCAGTATGGCTTGCCAGCGCGATTAGTAGAAGGTAAACGCATCAACAGAGAGTACGCAACGGAAATAAGTTATAATCCAAATATAATGGTGCACTTTTCATCATCCCAAATATGCAAATTAGGACACATTCAAAATTTATCTCAAAAAACCGTAAGGGATAGAGAAAAAAACCCAATTGCAAACTTGTTCAGCATAAAAAAACAAACAAAACAAAAAAAATCATCCAAATCGGACCAACGGTTCCCAAAAAAAGTTAAAAAAAGTAAATAACCACCTCAAACTAAAAAAAACCAACTGGGCCAAACCAAAGCGAATCATGTTGGTAACACTCTAAAGGTTATGTTCCACATGATGCCCTTCAGCACCAGTGCACAACTGAGCACGTAGTTTCAAAGATGCCATCACTCTTGTTACCATATCAGATGTAATGGATTGGCAGGCAGTCTGAATTCTCTGTTGCAAATCCAGCATAGAAGTTGGCTGAGTGGCATAAACATTGTCCTTAAGCTAACCCCACAAAAAGAAGTCATTAGGGCAAAGATCTGGTGAGCGTGCAGGCCAATGAATTGGGCCACCCCGGCCGATCCACTGACCTGGAAACATTGCATCGAGATGATCACAAGTAGCTGCCGCTGAATGGGCTGGAGCCCCATCATGTTGATACCATACCCTTCGAAGTGATGCTAAAGGAAGCTCATATGCAAATTCTGCCACTACAACATTTATTATGTCTCTGTATCGTGCAGCTGTCAACGTCCCTTCGTAGAACAATGGACCAACCAATCCACCAATGATGATTCCACACCAGACATTCACTCTCCAATTCACCTGGTGCACAGCTTCTCGTAACCATCTAGGGTTTTCTGTTGCCCAATAATGGAGATTGTGTTTATTAACCAGCCCGTCTCGAGAGAAGCTGGCTTCGTCTGACCACAAGACCCAATTGAGAAAGCCTGGGTCATCGTCGATGCGATTTAGCAGCCAATTGCAGAACTCAAGACGAAAATGGTAGTCTCTTGGCTGCAATCCTTGGTGGCAGTGGACATGAAAAGGGTGGAATCCATGCATATGAAGTAATCTTAATACTGATTGATGACTGCAGCCAGCTTCTTCAGCAAGTGATCGAATACTACAATGAGGATTAGCATAAGCAGCAGCTAAAATGGCTGTGCTGGAGTCCTGTGATGTGACAGTTGTTGGTCTACCTTGCCGGGTCTGATGACTGACACTTCCTGTTTGCTGAAATCGTTGAACAACCTGGCGAATTGTCTTAGAAGTGGGAACTCTAGCATTGGGATATCTAACTTGGAATTCCCTGGCTGCACCTTTGTAATTATGTGCAAATCCAAAACATAAAACCATACCAACCATTTCTTCTCTACTGTATTCTGCCATTTTTCAGACCTGATTGGCAGTTTCTTCCCCATTCATCAAAAAGCTTCAGCATTTAAAGGGCTAGTGGATAAAACCCAACAGGGGGGGGGCAGGAAGATGCAAATGCAATATGAGTGCCAATTAGCATTTGCAATTAACTTTTTTTGGGAACCGTTGGTCCGATTTGGATGATTTTTTTGGTTTGTTTGTTTTTTTATGCTGAACAAATTTGTAATTGGGTTTTTTCTCTATCCCTTACGGTTTTTGAGATAAATTTTGAATGTGTCCTAATTTGCATATTTGGGATGATGAAAAGTGCACCATGGGATAGGCCACCCACAACTTCCTATTCATTGGATTCATCAAAATTGACAGATCTGCTTCGGTTCAAAAAATAAAAGGGGGGGGGGGGGACAGACTTATGGACCACCCAGTATATGCCGGGCTCGCCATCTACAGTTCTGCCATGCCTTCTACGATTGAAGACACCTCGCTGCTTGTCGTAAGTAATGTATGACGGAATTTCATCATACAACATAGTTCTCGCAAAATGATCGATTTCACAAAGCCGAAAGTATGCCAGTGTGAACTTTGCCCTCATTTGTTTGAAGTTCCCTCCCCACAACTCTCTTATTTACGTGCTCAACTTTACATCAGTCAAGAAAATCAATTCCAAAAGAAAGTGACTTAAAACCTAGCTCAGAATTTTCTTATTTTAAAAGATCAATCAATGACAAAGGTCGGGTTCTTTAAAAGATGGCAGGTTGTGTCTTATATACACTGGCGGAAAAAAATCTCAACACCACGAAGTACTTGTGTTAGATGAATGAAATTTGGACAGTATATTCAGCTATGGTATTTATTCAATTGATTCAAGTTTCAAGGTTACAACTTATAGGGGGCACCACCAGCGCCACCCTGTACATGCAAATGAGACATTCCAATGATAGATATAAAGGAGATCAGACGCGCGTCTGTGTCACTTCAGATACTTGTGGATGTGTGTGATAGAGTAAAACATGTCTCGAAGGCGACTGCGACGTGAAAATGGGCAGCTAACCCAATTCGAATGAGGACGTGTAGTGGACCTTCGAGAGGGTGGACTTTCGTTCCGTGCTATTGCAGAACGCACGGGTCGAGACGTTGCCACTGTGTACAACTATTGGCAGCAATGGTCCAGGGAAAGCAGGATTACCAGAAGACCAGGATCTGGACGATCCTCGGCCACTGGAGACAGGGTTGAGCGGCGCATCTGTAGGATGGCTGTGGCAAATCGGACAGCATCTGCAGCGGACACTTGGGCTGTTGTGGCACCCAACGTCACTCCACGCACAATTCGGAACCGTCTCCTGGCCAGGAATCTCCACTCCAGGCGCCCTGTGGCATGTTTGCCTCTTACCCCTCAACACCGTGCGGCACGTCTTCAGTGGTGTCAAGCCAGAGCGATTGGAGGGCAGAATGGAGGTCTGTGATCTTCACGGATGAAAGTCGTTTCTGTCTGGGTCAGAGTGATGGTCGCACAAGGGTCAGGAGGAGGAGTGGGGAAGTCCTGTTACCGAGCTGTATCCTTCGTCCGCATACTGGCCCCACCCCTGGCGTTATGGTATGGGAAGGGATTTCCTACGACAGCAGGACCCCCCCTGGTGGTTATTCTAGTCACCATGACGGCAAATGTTTACATTCGGATGGTTGTTGAACCCATTGTGCTGCCATTCATGGCTTGTATGTCAGGGGGGCTGTTTCAACAGGATAACTCGACCCCACACTGCCGCTGCAACCCAACGTGCCCTTCAGGGTGTCCACATCCTACCATGGCCAGCACGATCACCAGATCTGTCGCCCATCGAGAACGTCTGGGACATGGTCGGACGCCGTGTCAGGGCTCTTCCACAACCAGCAACAACTGTCGCTGATCTGACCATCCAGGTACAACAGGCATGGAATGCCATACCACCAAATGACATTCGGCATCTCTATGACCGTATGCATGCACGTGTGCAGGCCTGCATAGACCAGCGCGGCGACTACAGCGGGTACTAAAGTCCGTGATTTTCACCATGTACAAGGTGGCGCTGGTGACGCGCCCTATAAGTTGTAACTTTGAAACTTGAATCAATTGAATAAATACCATAGCTGAATATACTGTCCAAATTTCATTCATCTAGTACAAGTCCTTCGTGGTGTTGGGATTTATTTTTCCGCCAGTGTATTCCACTAAGTTAGGAAAATTTGAGAATCAAATAAATATCGTTTTATTCAAAGTCAAATAGATACCAATGAGATACAAATAAAAAATTTAATTCTAAGTCTATTAAAGAAAGGACAGATCTTAATACGAAAGAAGAAAGTTAATTCTAAAGTTCCCCAGTTACTTAAATCTATGAAAATGCAAAAATTCAATATAATGTATCAACAAAATTCTAGTTCTTTCAACCACTCTGAGAACAAATGGTTCTTTTAAGGCTCAAATTTATAATATTTCACTCAAATTACTCAAATTTCAACATACAGTTCATGACCATTTGTGAATCTTAATAATCAAATGTTTCACTTTACTTACAGTTGCTCAGTATCAGATTATCCATAGAATTGCAATCACTTGTATTTCACCTTTGAACACTTAATACATTTAACATTAACAGGCCATTAGATTTCACTGATCACATATTACTTATCACTTTGAAGCACAAAAACATACATTAGAAGGATCCGGATCAATCAATGAGTGAGTCCACTGGTTGGCTCAAACTGCCCCCACCACGTTCGACTGAAATTTCCAAGTACATGTATGAAGTTGCCTTCTTATCTCGATGTTATGCATCAGCCACACTGATTACTCGCAACAGGTATCTCCTTAGATTTGCCACCTCTTGATGAAAATTGACGTCATACATCCCATGATGATTCCACTTTATGCAGATGATGTTTCTCTTTCATTCACGAAACCACTCGAAAACGGACTCCATTCCTTGCAATCCGTATAAGATTTGCATCCAAATGAAATAAAACCAATGTAGAATAGTCAACAGAACAGAACGAATCTAACAAAGGTTAACTAGATTTTTATGGAATCCCCTCCCTTTGCTTAAAATTCGAATTTTCGGTTGCGGGTTGATATGATTACATGTCCAATGGAGTTCGGAGGAGATGCCACCCTTCACAGGGGTTGACCCAAGTTTATCTATGATGAGCCTGCCCAAGCTCTGATTTGGAAGGAGAAACTATGGAGCCAATTTAACTAGCTGTGAAGGCCTTACAGCAGCCCATTAGTCTCGACTTACTCCCCCTCCAAAGTTCCAATTCACCGTCAATAGCTGACACCCAAGAGAAGACCGTGTAAGCCTCCCTCCTGCAATCTCCTTGGCAGACACATGTGATTCATCTTTTGGCTTTCGTTTAAATAGAAAAGCCGTTCCCGAGCATCACTCCCTTTCACATTTTACAATAATCCCACAAGAAAATTTGAAGAAAACATCATCATTTCAATTCTCATTTATAATTCATATTACAAACAACCCTCCAATTAATTAAATGCTTTTATATATCAATAAATTCAAAGATCAACTCTACGCATACTCTAATACAACTCATAAGACAGCCTCATCCTGTCACAACGCCTCCCCTCCTGTTAATTCACAATTGTATACCCGTGACTTTTATCCTTTTTTAGAATTCCTAATTCCATCAGTACTGTGAATTCGTATTACAAAAGTTCTTGCAAATTTCAATTCCCACTGCTAAATTGAATAATGTGCATTATTATTTCAATGACCAAGTCTCTCCAAAGTGATTTTACAATCCAACACATGAAAACGTCACACCAGCCAAATTTTTTGATCTGTTACATTTTCAGGGTTAAAATATATTCGTTGTCCTCCTTCAAGGTGAACATCCAGATGTATCATAGGCGGGTGTATTTCGGGAATAGGGAAGCTCAAAGTGCGCCATACAGCCTCTGAGGAGATTATGCAGGGCTGCCAACCGTCAGCGATTTCACAAGGTTGTCAGCGCGTCAGCGCGGTTATGGCTATGTCAGCGCTTTTGATTTAGTCAGTCAAATTATCACAAACTTTTATTATCCTTTTAATTTTAAGTTATTATCCACTGACGTAAAATAAGTTTGCTTCTAACAGGCTGCGGTTTGTATTTTTTCCACTTTTCCACTAGGTCATTTAGTAGTGGTTCGAGGCTAATCGGTTTTCTCCAGATTTTTAGTTTCGAAACTAAAACTAATATTTGTTGCTGTTATTTCAGTACTCTTCTTGCTGGCTAGCAAAATTCATTGACAATTATTGGTAAATTTTATGATTTAATTTATTTTTTATTTCATAGAAATATGTTTTTATGTGTATTAAAGGGTTCTTTAACATAACTGCAGAACAATTAATACATGTATATAAACAACTGAAATATTCAAAATCTTCTATTTATAAAGGTAAAAATTGTACCATTGCCCATTAAGAAAATGCATTTGGACACACAACATAACTAATATATACATATCATACTGTAATTTTATTTGCAAAACATCTTGTTTCGAATTATTTCGTAGTTTATATTTTAAATTACGTAAAAAATGCCCGAGAAATAATAAATGTTTATTTTATTTAAACTAGATTCGCCATCTTATTGCCGTATTTAATGGTTACAAATAATTAAATGTTTAATTTAGGATTCAGAAATATAAAAGAATTCGGTAGGGGACCAGGTAACGTAATCGGTAAGGTACTGGGACGAAATTCCACAGTTCGGGTTCGATCCCGGCCCCAACTGAATATTTTACCTAAAATTGCCGAAAAAAAGCAGTATTTTAAATATTGTTTTCAATTACAAGGCAGTGGTATAAGTTTATAGGTATCACCCTTATAAAATTTCATAAATTTGTGATGATAAATTTTATGTAACAGAAATGTATGATGGCATTAATACAGTACACAGTCATATTGCATTTTTCTTTTTTTTCTATATCGTCCCGTTTAAGGGTTAAATGAGATGATATATTTAATATTCGATAAATTAATCGAATAGATGTAAAATCTATCTATATATATAAAGAAGGATGTTTGTCTGTGGGTCTGTGGG
>JAHWFO010032281.1:12622-28179 GCA_023313115.1 Rhysida immarginata
TATTCTTATCTTTTACTGAGAGAAGATTTTCAGTTATAACTTTCAAAAAGATTTTTATACCTGAGGAAGGTCTTTGAAAATAAAATGACCGAAAGGCCTCGTATTGTTTATTCCCTTTGTGATGTCCTTTTTACTATTCTTAACTAGAATTAAAATGTTCCTATTTTGAGAGAATGTTAAAGAAACATATTTTAGCACTACCCTATTTGGTATACTTTAATATATAATAAAAATTATAAAATACTAAATCAATTCATAGTCTAGTGTATTATTATTGGGTTATCATATTCCATGCCCGTACGTAGCCTACTTATTCTATTTCACAATGTTTATTCATCAAAATGTGTTCAGTGTTCACATTATAAATTTATTATTTATTAATTAATAGCGGGCCCGGGAATGCTTCGCGATTGCTAAATCTATAAATATAAAATAGCATGTCCTGATTGATTGACTGATTAACCGTGACGAGCTGTATTAAGGTAAATGACATCGCGGCTGTGTTTGGATAAATTAAGAGATAAATCGTGATAAGCTGCTTCCTGAGCAGACATAACATTGCCGTTAATGAATACATTCGCAACCTTGCGTAACCTTTCTTTAATACTTTTCTGACCTTCTAGGACGTCATAACCTGCTTCCCTGAGAAATTTTGTTAGTCCAGCGTCAATTTTACAAACATACTTTACCACATAAGTTGCACAAGCATATGGATCCAGGACAAACTGCATGTCCATAGTGGCCTCAAAAAGATTTAATATGTCTATGTTGTAGGGATTTACATCGATTTCTAAACTTCAAAAAAACTAAATCTTTTTTTAAAGAACTTTTCAAAGCCATTAGATACATATCTTCAGAAAGACCAAGTTCATTAAGAATTGTCCCAAAAAGCAAATTTTGTGGGTTTTTGTGCAAATTAAACATATATTCCTTAATTTATTTTGTAATTTTTCTCATGAACTGATTTTTGGATGTCTTCTTCTAGAGGCTTCAGGAGCATTGTTCTGGGCATGACACATTTAGGATATTCAAATCTGCATGATTTTTCCTTTTTTTTTTTTTTACCTTTGTAACAAGTGTGACTATGACGATGTTTTTGCAAGGAAACGTAAGGATTTCTGTCATCGTATTTACAAATGATAAATTTGTCGATGAATCTGATACATTATTTCACTGCACAATTGTAAGTGGGATTGAATTTTGGAGCATTTCTTAACTAAAGAAAGATGTCTTCATATGGCGAACCTCTAGCTTGAAATTCTACCGTCTGAAAATAATCTTCTATAGCATGTTCATGAAATAGCCCGAATTTGCTCTTAAGATATGCCATGAAATTCTGCATTCTATGATCAAAATACCGTGCACATGTAATTGATTTCGCTTTTTCGTTTTCGCTTAACAATGCAGCCTCTTCTATTGTGCATTTTTTTCTTCTAAGTATTTGTGTTGAATGTTGAATTAACTTAAATCAACGAGTTTCTGCGGCTGATAATGTTAAAAAAAATTGTAGAAATGCCTAATTGTCTTATGGTTGCCATAAGTTCCTTTTTCTTTTCTTCCCAGAAGGCCGGAGAAGAGCGCACATTTTTTAAAAACTTGTACCCTTCATCATGCCTTATCAAATCATTGATGAGGCTACAATTTAGTGCATTCTCAGCGTTCATACATTGTCGTTGCTTCACCTTTCGCAAACAAATATTTATGTTAGATGAACAAGACATTTCCAGTTTGTTTTTGGCTTGATATAACAAGTGACTGGGGGTGCACGACTTTCTATTACTTCTCCGTGCCTCTGATTTGGCTCGCAGTGTATAATTCACATTAGAAGATTTGTTAAAGGGGTGACCACAATAAATTTCAATAAAACTTAATTCTTCTATGTCTGGTACCATGTGCAAGGAACGGGAGTCTTATTTTGACCTGGCGCAATAACTTGCACTCCACCAGTCTTATTTAAATTACTTCTATCGACAATCAGTACTTCATCATCTGCCATATCATTCTCTCCCTCGTTGTCTTCACCACACGTAAGGTTTATCTCTACTACTGGACCCGACTCTCCATAGTTGCCTTTTTCTACTGCATCCACAGGATCGACAATAAAATCTATGTTGCTGTTTTTTTCGTAATCCTCAAAAATTGTGTCGTATATTTGAATGTTGTATTTTTTAAACAAAGGTGTGTTCACTAAGTACTTCAGCGCTTTGTAAACAACTGCAGGCCTTGTAGTGGCTTTTATGGTTAATATGCCGTTTAAGTTGCAACTGAATCGTGTCCGTTTCATTAAACTTTCTTGGAAGTGTATCCATCATTTCGTTGACAACACTTCCCTTCAAAGATAACTGCGGGTGTATTGCATAGGGTTTTAAAGGCCTTATCTGCATAAAGTTTATAAATGGAGAAACTAGTCTTTCTTCAAGCGGAGACAAATGTTTTAAGCATTCAGGCGTGTCTGGAAATTCTAAATCTGAATGAACACAAATTTTAGGAATCTTGCCCAAAACAACACTTCTCTTACAATTAGTACATATTTTATGGGTATCCTTGCAGTAAATTTTTCTTTTGAAATCTTCTAAATTCAGTAATGTTTTCATTAAATTTGAAATTGTTAACATCAAAATAAACTATGGAATGTGCAAAGAACAAGCCGTCACAGCAACAACAAATTTGGTCCGGGCAACTTGCTTTGGACCTAAGAAAGACAAGTTTGGCATTTGCAGCATTTGTGGCTTGCTTTAGTAATGTATTTACAACCTGTTCTCTGAACTTTAGTATTTCGTAATTTCTTAAATTTTTTCTGTATTCGCATTGTTGAAATTTTTCTTGTATATGAATGTCGCTGTTGTTTTCGTCATTTCGGAAATGACTTACACAAAGCTTTGTTTGTTCTCTTTCTTTGATTATGAATTCTTCGTCTCTTCAATACTGACTAAGACGTTCTCTGTTTTGCTGTCTTTCTTTGATTATGAATTCTGCTTCAGTACGGTACTGATGCTTTGCGTATTTTGTTTTGTTGCCTCTCTTTGACTACAAAATCTTCGTCGGATAGATTATGAGTAAAACGACTTTTAGTTTGCTCTCTTTCTTTTATTAAATAGTCTTCGTCTGTTCGTAACTCAGAAATACGTTTTCTGTTTTGCTGTCTTTCTTTGGTTATGAATTCTTCGTCAGTCCGGTACTGACTAACACGTTCTTTGTTTCGTTGCCTCTTTGACTACAAAATCTTCGTCGTCTCGTTTATGAGTAACACGACGTTTGGTTTGTGCTCTTTCTTTTATTAAAAATTCTTCGGTAGCTCGGTACTGATTAATGCGTTCTCTATTCTGCTGTCTTTCTTTGATTATATATTCTTCATCTGTGCGATACTTAATGATGCGTATTTTGTTTTGCTTTTTTTCTTTAATTTTGAATACTTCATCTGTCCTGTAGTGACATACGCGCCCTCTGGTTACGTCTCTATCTGCCTTCAAAAAACTTGGTTTTTGTCTGTATCCTTGAATTCTTTCTCTGTTTTTATACTTTTCTAATTGAGAAAAAGATTTTTTTTGACGAAGCTTCTTCATGCTCTCCTTCTGCTTAATTTTTTTTCTTTCATTTTTACTAATCACAGGGTTTCCACTTGCTTCCACAATCTCAGCCGTTACTGTGTCGGATGAATGGTATTGCTTTTTCAACTCCGGTGGGGATACTTCCTGAAGCAGATCGTCTCTTGCAGGAACAGTTCTTCTACGCCGTCCTTTTACATGACTGAATTTTTTCCATCGCCCAATTTTCGGCATCTTTGTAAATATGCAGAATAAAATCAGTAAACTATACAAGCTGAAAAATTGCAAATTAGAGGACGACCTAAGCTAAAGTTAGAAATGGCGTATATTTTGTGTGCCGTGTCAAGAACACTAAAAAATGAATACACTGTAATACCCCTACCGCTGCACTCCATATACTCAAGGTGCCATAGGACATAGCCTAGAGTGGAGTTCACATTAAAAAAAGACAAACAGTTTTGGAATGGTTTGTACCATTTTCTAAAAAACCCTACATTCTAATTTTAGCTTGACTCAAGAAACAGCTAAAGATACCTACCGTGCGTGGAAAGTATTTGAGGCTACAGTGTAATTAGTCGAGTTTCGTCAGGAAGAAATATTTTTGCTTTAGAGCGCATTCAGTTAGTATTGTAGAATTTCGCCCTAAGCTGCTCGCAAGTTTCATTTTTATCGCAAAGAAAAAAAATGTCGTCATTCCTAGCTTCCTAAACTTCTCCTAGCAACCGCGTGACCACCTTCAGGAGACACACAACAATGTCTTACGATCATAACGTTTCCTTTGTTATCCAGCAATACGAATAACCATTTGTCATTAATCCATGAGTTTCTGAGTTCATGTATCCAATAGTTATTTAATTTTCTCTTACTAAGGGAATGTTTAAGTCTCTGAAACTTCGATATGGAAAAATATTTCTTGACATGAAAAGCTATACGCACAATCCGTAGGGTGAATTAATAATTTCTGCAGCACCCATTTTCTTGAGAATATTTTTTGGATGTTACACATGGTAGATACCAGCCAGTGCATTTCGAACACAGAGACCGAAATAAGTGGAGCTCCATCATAGTCCCATATTCAATGCATAGTTTAAGGGTCCGTCTAAGTACGAAGTTATTAAAAAAATTAAAAAAAAATTAATGCTGGCCGGGAAGAGTGAGGAGGGGGATCGTTAATAACTCGACAAATACGTACTTGTTCAGCAAAGATATTTAGGTATGTTCTGATATTCAGACGTTTTTCTACACAAATTAAAGGACCCATATTATGCCAAAAAAATATGCCCCAAACCATGACTGCCCCCACGAGCTTGAACGATTGTACTCATGCATGTGAGGTCCATGCTTTCAAGCAGTTTCAGTCAAATTCTCATTCTGTTATATGCATGATGCAACTGAAAACGTGGTTCATCAGATCACAACACTTCATTCCGATGCTCAACTGTCCAATCCTAGTGTTCCTGTGCGAATTGGGGAAGTTTTATCTTGTTAACTGCAGAGAACAAAGATGTTCGAAACTGGCATTCGGCTTCCATATTCCATACTGTGCAGTGTATGACGAAATGCGTTCAGAGATCATTTGAGAGGATCCCTGATAAAGATCTGCAGTAATTTGATGCGCTGTTGCCCTTCTGTTATCTTGTACCTGTCTTGCCACTCTCCTTTCTGCCCGAATATTGATGGCCACAACTGGCACGTTCAGACTTAGTTTTCCGGCAGACAGTCCAGTCTGTAACAATTTAACAGCAGCTGCTCTTGAACATTTAACGAATGCAGCCGTTTTGCTGATATTAGCTCCATGTTAAATCGCTTCGTTTACCTATAATCTTCTGAAACAAATCACTTCCAATGTCTTGGTAAGCAACCTTCTTGCCTATTTACACTAGTCCGGCTCTTTAGCAACTTCAGCGCGAAATCATAGCTAATTTGCCTACAAACATCAGGTGGTCATAATAATCTGACCACTCAGAATAAACACTTCCTAATATAGATCTCACTACACAATTGTACAAAGCTTTAACAATACAAATATCATTGATATCAGCGTCGATCAGTCTGTCAGTATAGGTTCACATTCGTTAAAGAATTACATTTCCAAAAATTGCAAAAACGCCTGCTGTCCTATAATTTATAATACCATATTTTGAATAGTTTTCAATTTGTTCTACACAGCATGAAATCTTTTGCACAGGACTGATGAAAGTGATGAAGCTAAGATATCACACTTCTGTTAACTGGGTGCTTCAACTCCTTCTAAAAACAAAATCTATCACAAACATGTACGAATATGCAAATTCATTGTTTATGAATATAGAAGGAAATATGAATTCCGTATCCGAAACTGTCGCATATGAAATTGAAAGTCATTGGGGGGTTGGGGGAGGGGGTAATTTTGATAACTTAAATAGGAATCCCTATTTTAATGGTATATTCAGATTGTGCATAATATTCGAGAAATGTTTTATTCTTGGTGTTTTTTCAATTGATCCAACCGTTTAGGAGATAGAGGCCCTGAAAGTGTGGAACTTTTAACGTTTTGAACCCAATTTTATCGATGAAGACAAAGAGATAGAGAGTGGGTCTTACAGACATTCCTATTTCACTTTTTAATGGTCTTTAAGAATCCGAAGTCAGAATTTCAAAAATCCAATATTTTTCAATACACACGCATTGACTCCATAGGAATGCTGCCCCCAAAACTTTACTTGTGCATATCTTAGATACTATTAACTACTGAGGTTTAGTTTTTAAGCTATTTTATAAAGCGCAAAAAGATAAAACAAATGACACCTAAAATGTCATGCTATCACAAAGGAAGTCGGAACTAGACTAAATAAATCTCTGCCAAAGAGCAGATTTTTTCTGACTCAAATTTGTATTTCAATTGCATCAGCCGATGACATCAATATGAAGTCGGTCAAAGTGTAAAGCATGCTTTGTTTTATATACTATCGAATGTAATATAATTCATTTTTCTATCATTAATAGTTTTGACCTTATTAAGGTTTTCGTGATCAACACTTTTCGTGACTTTCACGATTTAAGCGTGGCATCCCGGTATCGAAAGATAAGACGTATTCTACGTCAAAAAGAAAATTGTATTTTTCATTAAGAGGAAGCCCTTCATGCCGTTTATATGGTGTTTGGAGCTTTGAAATAAATGTTTCTGCCATTTCTTCATTTTTTCAAAAAAAAAATTAATTTCTTTAAAAAGGCTTAGCCCATTTCCATAAAAAATAGTCAATGTATAGTTTAAGAACCCCACTGTCTGAATTTCTAAAAAAAATATTTTTTTAATTAAAAAAAAAAATTGACGGCTGGGGGGGGGTATCTTGGGGGAGGGGATAGTAAATAACTCCAAAACGACCCATCACAGCCAAACAAGTCATTTACAAAAAAAAAATTTGCCTTAATGAGAGGAGTATGCACATGTCGAGTTTATTGAGTTTGGTTTTCTCGTTTGAACACTACAGCCATTTTTTAATTTTTAGAAAATAATTAATATCTCGAAAAAGGCTTACCCAATTGACATAAAATTTACACGAAAGTACAATTTAAGGAACTCTCTAAGTAGATATAATTTTTCTTTGGTTCGGATATTTGCCGTTTCAGAGGAGTTAGCTGCACAAAATTGGTCACGTAGAGACGGAAAACTTTTTATTCAAAATTTCAACATATCTTTACGAATCATGAGTTATTAAGTCGATTTCAGCATAAAAAAAATGTTGAGTTTCTGGAACGAAAACAAAGGCCTTCACTCTTAGAGTGCGTTAGGCCAAGTAATGATAATCCAAATTGGTTCAAAAGTACGTGGATTATTGGATAATAATACTCCATTAGAAACTTACAATAATAAAAAAGGGTGGTTTAAAATATGGTTCCGCGAATGGTTTAGTTTAACCTTTCTGTACTTGATTATGTCATTCCTTAATGTTTTATTATGTACCGAAACATGCTTTATGTGGGGAAACGTGTCTGTCTGTCTGTCTGTCGGTCTGTAATTCTAACTTCTCCGAGGCTATGAAAGATTTTCAAAATCTATTTTCGTCAGTCGATGAAAATGATTCATGGCACAAACCAATTATAAATCTTATCACAATCGGTTCAATGGCACGTGCACAAATGGTACCTCAATTTTCCCACCAAGCAATTTTCAAAGGCAAGATATATTAAGAATATAATAAAAAAATCATAATGACGAGATAGAAGCGGTTATTCATTACTATTTTCGTCAATCGAAGAATATGGTACATGGCACGAACCAATAACAAATATTATCCAAATCGTTCAATAGCACGTGCACAAGTGGTATCTTCACGACTCCACCTACCAATTTTCAATGAAGAGATTTATTAGATATCAAACAAATCGTAAAGACGAGATAGACGCATATATACGAGGGGAGATCAAAAAGTAAGTTGCACTAACTCGCCGCAGGAGCGCGCTGTTTGTCGTAATTTTGGGCAAAGCGGAGAAAGAGACCTTAACCATAGGAAGGTTGCTATGGTTTCCCGTCGTGTTTTGTGTGACTAGCGGGCTAAAAGCAATGGCGCGTCAACTGGATGTCCACTCCAAACTTAAGTTGCGAGCAGCAATCCGATTTCTATGGGCCACACGGGTGAATTGAACGGACATTGAGTGGTATATGGAGAGCGTGCAATTTCCCGGCAAGGAATTGTAGAGTGGTGTCAAAAATTTGAAGCAGGACGCACGGATACCACAGACAAAGATCGCGTAGGCAGGCCCGCAACGTCCCGTACCATTGCAAATGTTGACCGTGTGGATGCGATCATTAGAGTGAATCGGCGGACAACGATTTCAAAACGATGAGGAGGTGAAAGCGGATGTCGCAGTGTGGTTACAAAACGCTGGAGGAGATTTCCATGCATCCGGAATCGAAAAGTTTGTTGATCGTTCGGATAAATGATTAGGGTCTCTTGGGGACTATGTGGAAAAGTGAACCTACATTGTATGCTGCTATAGCCATGTTGCTTTTGTATAGGTGATGTAATAAATGGCCATACCGTGGAAGTGCAACGTACTTTTTGATCTCCGCTCGTAAATTACTATTTTCGTCAATTAATAAATATGGATCCGTGAATGAACCATTTTGAAAATGGTTGTAATCGAAACAATGGCACGTGCCCTAATTGTACCCATATGACACCCTCAAATATTTTAAATGATAAGATATGGCATGTAAAATATCAAACAAATTAGGATGATGTGTCATGAATAAATATAACGAGAAATCATTGATAGTCGAAATTTGTTCAAAGGCACCTGGTTTAGTGGAACCATTATGGTTCTTTGGAACTTTCAATGCTAAAAAATGGCATGTTATATATAAAAGGACTTTGAATGATGTATCATGAACGAATACTTACTTACTTACTTACTTACTTACTTACTTACTTACTTACTTTTCAAAACTGCTTATCCGTTAGGGTCGCGGGTGCAGCAGCCCTATGGAGAATCTCCAGTGATCGCGATCTTCCGCCAACAGGCGCATGTCCTCTTTGTTAATATCCAAGCGACTCGGACCCAGATTTTCCATCTAGTCTAGTTTTAGGCCTGGTTTTAGGCCGACCCCTTGGACTCTTACCCACCGGCTTGGAAAATAACAACTGCCTAGGAAGGCCAGTTTATGGCATCCTATCATGTGGCCATACTAGCGCAACTGAGATCTCTCAATGCGGAGGAGTAGCGACTCAACACCTAAAGACTCCCTTATTGTGCTGCTGTGCACTCCATCTAGTAGGGTAACAACTGCCACACTTCTGAGAAATCTCATGTCGGTCGCTTGTTCCCGCGATCGCACTCTTTTGGTCATTACCCAAGCCTCATGGCCATAGGTGAGAATGGGGACAATACAGATTTGGAGACGGAGAGGTTGGCTTTTTAACCCAGCTCGCCATTCGTCACCACGCATCGCCAGAATTCACGTCTGAACACAGCTTGCTGCACCGATACGAGCATCCAATTCTTTCTCCTGCCGTTCATCACTCGTGAATGCAGTCCCAAGATACTTCAATTTTTCCACCTGTCTCAATGAGGCTCCCCTAACATGGAGAGCGCACTGAGCATGCTGTCTTGAAAGGACCAGAACCTCAGTTTTTAGCCACACTGATCTTCATCCCAGCTTCTTCACATTTGGCTGCAAACTGGTCTAGTGCATGCTGAAGGTTCGTGCGAGAAGATCCAAGGAGGACAAGGTCGTCAGCAAAGAGCAACCTCTCTACCAAGCAGTCGCCCACACATACACACTCTTCGCCTCAGCTGCCCCTATCTATCCAGTCCATAAAGATAATGAACAAGAGGGGCGAGAGTCCACATACACGGTGAACGGTCTTGACTTAATGCTATTTATCTGGATACACATCTCAGAGCATTCGTACAGAGACATGATAGCAACCAGTAATTGCCCATCCACTCTATACTCTTGCAACACTTGCCAGAGCTTCTCCCGAGGAAGTCTGTTATACGCTTTTTTGAGGTCCAGAAACCCCTGAGTGGATGCTCCCTTACCGTGGGTCAGGAGTTTTGGTGCTTCAGGGATTCTATGAGCTATGCTGGTTGTAGCACTGCTACTTAAGGGTCACCCTTACCAGAAAGGTCATGGTTGAGAAGTGAGACGAAGAGTATCTGAACAAACATGCGTATATCTCATGATGTCGACGAATGAGAGAATTCATAATGCATTATGTGTGGCGCAGGTTAAAGTCACCCGCGTTTGGCAGTTAGGCGGAGGCTCTCGTTCGAAAATTAGTCGACAGTCTCCCGGCTGTTATCCTGGAGCAATGCGTCCGAGAACCCCCACCAGTGCACTCGCTATGTGCTTGGGGAAACGGTCGTAGAAAGGCGTGATTGGGAGGAATGGAAACACCGATTTAAATGCAAATGGGAGGTGTTGGATCTCTGTTGCAACAATGGACTTTCCATCACAAATACCTTCTTTCAGCACAGGGATGTCCATAAGTATACCTTGTACACGGATGCAATGGACGAGAAGTCATTTATTGATTTCGTAATCGTATCAGCCGACTTATTCCAATCAGTGTTGGATACTCGTGTGAGAAGATGGGCAGAACTATCAACTGATCACCACCTTGTTGTCTGCATCTTGCGGTTCTCTGAATACATGCCAATCAAGCAAAACTCTAGGTTCAGACAGACTTGGCGCATCAAATGGGAGGCATTGGAGGATATAGCTGTGTGGAAGACCATTGCAGATAATATATATTCAAGTTTCAAAGAACTATCCAGTGATCGTGGTACTGTTGACGAGGAGTGGCAGTTGTTTAAAACTGTTGTGATTACTTCGGCTGCATTGTTCTGTGGTCGTAAGCGGTCGTAATGGTGAGTGTGGGGCAGGGCGGTGAGAGCCGGACTGCATGGTGGAATTTTGAGGTCCAAGAAGCTGTCAAAGCAAAGAAGGAAGCATATTTGATATGGCTTACAAATAAGTTATCTTCGAGTCAAGTGCGGTACACGGAGGCGCAAAAAGCAGCAGCAAAGTCAGTATCAACAACTAAAGCCAACGCCTGGGAGACGTTCGGGAGATATTGGAGGCAGACTATGGTTCGGCAAAAAAGGTATTCTGGGAGACCGTGCGCCGTCTCCGTGGAAAGAAATCTTTTTCAACACAAACTATTAAGAGTGCAGATGGGAGGCTTCTGAAAACCGAGGAGAGCGTGTAGCGTAGGTGAAAGGAATACTCTGAATCTCGTCTTAATCCGGTGACAGCAACATCTGAGGCACATGAGGTGCACCTTGGAGCGGAGAATAGTCACGGTAGTATCACCGAAGCAGAAGTCACATGGGCAATTAAGTCCCTGAAGAGTGACAAAGCTGAAGGTGATGATGAAATCCGTTCCGAGATGTTAAAGGCCTTAAACCAGGATGGTATCCTGTGGCTGACTCGAATATGTCAGATTGCTTGGATATCTGGTATGGGCCGTAAGCAATGTCAGACAGGAATTGTGATCCCTATCTTCAAAAAGGGAGATCAGAAAGATTGTAACAACTATCGAGGCATCTGTTTGCTCAGCATTCCTGGGAAGTGTACGCTAAGTGTCTGGAGAGGAGAGGTCGGGAAATATTCGACTCGAAACTGTCTGGGGAGCAGTGTGGTTTCCGACTTGGTGGAACCATGACGGATCACATCTTTACTCTAAGGCAAATCTTTGAGAAATCTTGGGAGCATGCAAAAGAGGTCTATGCTTGCTTTGTGGGCCTTGAATGAATATAATGTAAAATTAATGATAGTCGAAATTGGTTCCAAGGAACCTCGTTTTGTTGAACCATTATGGTTCAATGGAACTTTTAATGCTAAAATATGGCATGTAATATATCAAACGACTTGGAATGATGTGCCATGAATGAATATAACGTAAAATAAATGATAATCCAAATTGGTTTCAAGGAACTTGTTTTAGTGTCATTCTCATTTTTCATTGGAACTTTCCATCCTGAAATATGGCATGTAACATTTCAAACTAGAAGAAACAACATGGCAAGAATGAATATATAAAAATAGTTATAAACTTCGTAGATTGCCGAATTTGAATCAATGGAACATGTTTTAAGGTTTTCAAACGCAATTCAAAAATTTTGGAATTATGTTTCAAATAATTTATGCCGGACCTTCGTTTAGCCTTTCCATACTTGGTTATGTCATTCCTTAATTGTTTATTAATATAGCTTCTCTTCATTGAAAGTCTTTCCTCGCGCTAATCTATACTCTCCTCGCTTGTTAAACTATTTCTCTTTGCATAGGCTTTCAACTTTTTTTTCTCATTGTGAGATTCTTCTAAATATCGTTTTTTCATACGAGCAGCATTTTTGTAAGCCTGCTTATGGTGGTATAAAAATTTTGTTGTTTTGTAAGTATTTATCTATATATATATAAAAATGGATGTATGTATATTTATTTGTCTCTTATACAAATCTACAGTTTTATTCTGATCTTGATAAAATTGTGCACACTTGACCTTCAAATCAAGAGGAAGAGGGCAGTCTACCTGAAATTTCTCAAAAAATATTAATAATGCGCGGTGTTTTCCCTTCAAAAAGAGCTTTATTTTTGAGCTCAAGAATCTCTTTCCACTTTGACTATCTATCAATCTTTCATTCCTTTTTTATTGTTGGGGCTGTTTTATGTGCTTAGAGCTCAAGAATCTCTTTCCACTTTCACTCTCTGTCGCTCCTTCATCCTTTTCATTGTTAGGACGGTTCCATCTGCTTAATAAAAGGGGGAGGGTATGAGCGAATGCTGAGGCTGAGCGGTTCTTAAAAGGTTCTTAAAACCTTTGAACTCAGATTCGCCTTTAATTTCATTTTCAGTTTCAATGAAAAAGCTCTCCCGCAAGTCTCCCGCAGGCCTCCCGCAGGCAACGAGATTAGTATTTTTAGAGTGGAATAAAAACGGCGCCATCTTTTGAAGCTAATTGACAGTTGAGGAAAAGAACTTGAAATTTGAGGGGGAAAAACCATTCTGATTATTACATTCATGGTGCTGCATGCGGGAAATAGATTTAGTCTAAACTTAGCTTACATTATGATATGCTGAAAAGCAATAATTGAATTCGCTCTTTTGTGAGTCTGTTTGACTGACCGTCTGCATGTCCGACGAAGACTCGAGAATGCTTCAACACTTTCAAATTCTGTTTATGAAATGCGTACGAGTTCCTACTTGAGTTCACTTGTTAAGCTTGGCATTGAATTCGGACTAACAGTTACGGGATTTTTGACCCAACCCCTCTCCCTTGAAAATTTTTAATTGGCAATAACAGGCATGAAAAAAATCACGCACTTACGGAAATGACGATCCCAAGACGGAAAACACATTCTTTTCGAATTGAAAAGAGAAAACGCTTAGAGTACGTGACCGTCATAGACGAGTCAGGGACATATTTTTTATTTAAATTGCAGTGCTGTTAGTACTAAACTAAAATGTGGTTAATCTTAGTGCGATTGAAATAAATGGCTAAGTTAAATATAAAAGATAAGCTAAATATAAAAATAGGCCTACAGCTAAAAAAGGCTCAAAAAGGCTAGGCCAATTGAAAAAAAGAAAGCTAAAAACTGTTAGGCCTATTGTTAAAAAATGTTAGGTCTATTATTAGGGCTAAAAAATGTTAGGTCTATTGCAAAACAGGACTGAAAAAGTTAGGCCTATTGAAAAAAAGGGATAAAGAAAGAAGGGCATACAATAGATAACTGCTGTTAGGCCAATTGTTAAAAACATATAATTGATATTATTGATCTAAGCAGTTTAAATGATTAATTTTAAATTTAAATGTGAGTAGTCTCCTTTTAATGGGGAAAATCCTAAAATTAAAATTTAATAAAAACAAAAAAATAAAGTCGCCAATCATAAAGTCACAAGTTTCTTCATCGTTTCTTCATTGGTGACTTTATTTTTTTGTTTTTATTAAATTTTAATTTTACGATTTTCCCCATTAAAAGGAGACTACCCACATTTAAATTTAAAATTAACATAAAATTGATGTTAGGCCTATTATTTTCAGCTAAAAAATGTTAGACATATTGAAAAAAAAACTAATAAATAATTTATGTTAGGCCTAAAATTATAAAAAAAATTACTGTAAGTATGGTAAACGTCTGTTGAAATCTTATTTATGTTGTTTACGGCCTGTGTAGCTCTTAATGTTGAGACGCGAGAAGCTATGTCAAACGAAAAGGAACGTGTGAATAATTCAAACGTAAACGAAAATTTACTTGCGGTATACGTCATTGCTGGACAAAAAAAATGAAAAAGTAAAAACTGTTTTTACCTTTTTTCATGGGTTCATTTTCACTGAATGTTCACATGCAGAAATTGCAAAATTTCATCCAACAGGAGCCCGAGCAACGCCGGGTAAATCAGCTTGTATTATTTAAATAACAAGTAATTGTTAAAGTACATAACTATTTCATAGAACAGTTAATAATTCATGTAAGGTGAGTAAGTAAGTACATGTAATAGTTAACAAAAATTAGTAGATGATATTAGAATTTGTACATTTTAGCCATAAAAAATTATAAAATAACTTTAAACAAAAATTAAACCGACGAAAAAAAGAAACTGAAAAGGGAAAAATAAATTAAGTCTTTTTAGTATTAATAATGATTAATATGTAAATTTCTAAACTAATGTAAGTACCTAACTAATTTTAAAACGGCGCCAAACTAACAATCAAGCAATATTTATGACCATTTCATCCGGGCTAACGATAACGGGCCCCAGCGTGGTAAAGTCACCTGACCGTCTAATTCCGGCCAACAATCGAAGCCGACGCGATATAATCAAGCCGTGTCACTGATTTTGTGACATCATGCAAAGAGATGGATTTTGTGACGTCTTGCAAAATTAAATTTAAGAATAAAATAAGGATATTTAAAATTTAAAGTAAAATGATTTGTTAAAAAAGTAAATGACCCATGTTTGGCATTAGTGCATTTTATTCTACGGTATTTACTTAGTTATCTAAAATAAAAAATTCATATTTAAAATATGTCACGAAAACCGATGGGATTTCAACAATGCCAAGTGACGTAGTGCCATGGCTTTGTATAGATCGCGTCGGCTTCGCAACAATCCAATCTTTATTATTTCCAACAAACGAAATATTACTGATTGTTAAATTTCAGGATGGAAACAAGGTAGATTACATTGTTACTCGGACTTGTATGGTCAGGCAATACCTCCTAGAAAGAAAGCCTCACAACTAAAAGATCATACTTTATTACATTATCATATTTCGACCAAATTTAAGGCTTATTATTGGTAGAAATATAATTAACAATGGTAGATATATATTTATGTAACAATGTATGACGTTTCAGTTGTTTGGCTTTCTTTCTAGGAGGTGTTAGGTCAGGTGACTTTTCCGCGCAGGGGCAAAAGAGAGAAGGCTTGCGGACAAAAGATGTATACATTGTTACATCATCATCAAGCGGCTATTGTTAATCGTATTTCTACCAATAATAAGCCCTAAATTTGGCCGCTAT
>JAHWFO010032281.1:28579-40150 GCA_023313115.1 Rhysida immarginata
TTTATTTTTCCCTTTTCAGTTTCTTTTTTCGTCGGTTTAATTTTTTTAAAAAGTTTTTATTTTATAATTTTTTGTGGCTAAAATGTTATCTAATTCTAATATTATCTACTAATTTTTGCTTACTATTAAATGTACTTACTTACTCACCTTACGTGAATTATTAACTGTTCTATGAAATAGTTATGTACTTTAACAATTACTTGTTATTCATATAATATAAATAATTACAAAACAACAATATTTTTATACCACCATAGGCAGGCTTACAAAAATGCTCCTCCTATGAAAAAACGATATTTATAAGAATCTCACAATGAGAAAAAAAGGTTGAAAGCCTATGCAGAGAGAAAAAGATTAACAAGCGAGAAGAGTATAGATTAGCGCAAGGAAAGACTTTCAATGAAGAGAAACTATATTTTAATAAACAATTAATAAATGACATAACCAAGTATCGAAAGGCTAAACGAAGATCCGGCATAAACTATTAGAAACATAATTCCAAAATTTTTGAATTGCTTTTGAAAACCTTAAAACAGGTTCCATTGATTCAAATTCGGTAATCTACGAAGTTTATAACTATTTTTATATATTCATTCCTGCCATGTTGTTTGTTCTTGTTTGAAATGTTACATGCCGTATTTTAGCATGGAAATGTCAATGAACAGTCAGGGTTCCACTAAACCATGTGCCTTGAAACAAATTTCGACTATCATTACTTTTACGTTATATTCATTCATGACACATCATTCCAAGTTGTTTGATATAGTACTTGCCATATTTTAGCATTGAAAGTTCCATTGAACCACAATGGTTCAACTAAACCAGTTTCCTTGGAACAAATTTCGACTATCATTAATTTTACATTATATTCATTCATGGCCCACAAAGTAAGCATAGACCTCTTTTGCATACTCCCAAGATTTGTCAAAGATTTGCTTTAGAGCAAAGATGTAATCCGTCATTCTTCGGCCAAGTCAGAAACCACACGGCTTCCCAGACAGTTTGGAGGCGACTATTTCCCGACCTCTCTTCTCCAGAAATTTTGCGTACACTTTCCCAAGAATGCTGAGCAAAGAGATGCCTCGATAGTTGTTGCAATCTTTCTGATCTCCTTTTTTGAAGATAGGGATCACAATTCCTGTCTGCCATAGCTTAGGGGCCTGACCCGAAATCCAAGCAATCTGACACACTCGAGTCAGCCACAGGATACCATCCTGATTTAAGGCCTTTAACATATCGGAACGGATTTCATCATCACTTGCAGATTTGTCAGTCTTCAGGGACTTAATTGCCCGTCTGACTTCTGCTTCGGTGATACTACTATTCTCCGCTCCAAGGTGCACGTCATGGGCCGCAGTTGTTGCTGTCATCGGATTAAGAAGAGATGCAAAGTATTCCTTCCACCTATGCAACACGGTCTTCTCCGTTTTCAGAAGCCTCCCATCTGAACTCTTAATAGTTTGTGATGAAACAGACTTCTTTCCACGGAGGCGGCCTTGGTTTTAGCTGTTGATACTGTTTTTGCTGCTGCGTTTCGCGCCTCATTGACTCGAAGGTGACTTTTTGCAAGCCATAGCAAATAGGCTTCCTTCTTGGCCTTGACAGCTTCTTGGACTTCACATTTCCACCAAGCATTCCTGCTCACCCTTAAGACCGCTTACGACAACAGTACAATGCACCTGAAATAATCACAACAGTACCACGATCACTGGGTAGTTCTTTGAAACTTGAAGATATTTTATCTGCAAAGGCCTTCCTCACAGCTCTATCCTCCAATGCCTCCCATTTGATGCGCCAAGTCTGTCTAAACCTTGTGTTTCGCTTGATTGGCATGGATTCAGAGAACCGCAAGTTGCAGACAACAAGGTAGTGATCAGTTGATAGTTCTGCTCCTCTTCTCACACGAGTGTCCAAGACTGATCGGAATAATTCGGCTGATACGATTACAAAATCAATCAGATTCGACACCTGAGTAGAAGAGCTTCCACCCACCTTCTAAGTCCACAGTTCCAGAATCCAGACGATTCGTGGAGATAATACTTATGACATCCAGTCGACATCGTTTGGCTTCCTCCACTAAATCTGATTCCTTTCTTGTCATGCAGAATATGTTCCAAGTGCCGATTGAGAGCACCCGATCCTGTTGTAGCTTTACTCGCTTCTCCTCCTGGGTAAAGGCATGCGCTGCCCCCGACCGTTTCCCCAAGCACATATCGAGTGCACTGGTGGGGCTTCTCGGAGGCATTGCTCCGAGATAACAGCCGGGAGACTGTCGACTATTTTTCGAACGAGAGCCTCCGCCTAACTCCCGAATGCGGGGGACTTTAATCTGCGCCACACACGATGCATTATGAATTCTCTCATTCGTCGACATCATGAGATATATGATTGTTTGGATACTCTTCGTCTCACTTCTCAACCATAACTTTCTGGTAAGGGTGACACTTAAGTAGCAGTGCTACAACCACCATAGCTCAAAGAATTTCTGAAGCACCAAACTTCTGACCCACGGTAAGGGGGCATCCACTCATGGGTTTGTGGACCTCGAAAAAGCATATGACAGAGTTCCTCGGAAAAAGCTCTGGCAAGTGTTGCAAGAGTATGGAGTGGATGGGCAATTACTGGTTGCTATCATGTCTCTGTAGGAAAGCTCTGAGATGTGTGTCCGGATAAATTGCATTAAGTCAAGACCGTTCACCGTGTATGTGGACTCTCGCCCCTCTTGTTCATTATCTTTATGGACTGGATAGATAGGGGCTGCCGAGGCGAAAAGTGTGGACTGCCTGGTAGAGAGGTTGCTCATTGCTGACGACCTTGTCCTTATTGGATCTTCTCGCACGAACTTTCAGTATGCACTAAACCAGTTTGCAGCCAAATGTGAAAAAGCTGGGATGAAAATCAGTGTGGCTAAAAATGAGGCTCTGGTCCTTTCAAGACAGCCTGCTCAGTGCGCTCTCCATGTTAGGGGAGCCTCATTGAGACAGGTGGAGAAATTGAAGTATCTCGGGATTGCATTCCCGAGTGATGGACGGCAGGAGTAAGAATTGGATGCTCGGATCAGTGCAGCAAGGTGTGTTCAGAAGAGAACTGTGGCGATGCGTGGTGACGAAACGCGAGCTGGGTAACAAAGCCTCTCCGTCTTCAAATCTGTCTTGCCCCCATTCTCAGCATGTGGCTTGGGTAATGACCGAAAGAGTGCGATCGCAGTTACAAGCGACCGAAATGAGATTTCTGAGAAGTGTGGCAGGTGTTACCCTACTAGATGTGGTGCTAAGCAGCACAGTAAGGGAGTCTTTAGGTGTTGAGTCGCTACTTCTCCGCATTCAGAGATCTCAGTTGCGCTGGTATGGCAACGTATTTCGGATGCCACAAACTGGTCTTCCTAGGCAGTTGTTATTTTCCAAGCTAGGGAGTAAGAGACCAAGGGTTTGGCCTAGAACCAGGTGACTAGACTACATGGAGAATCTGGGTTCGAGTCGCTTGGGTATTAACAAGGAGGACATGCGCCTGATGGCGGAAGATCGCGATCACTTGAGATTCTCCATAGGGCTGCTGCCCCCGTGACACTAATGGATAAGCGGGTTTGAAAAGTAAGTAGGTAAGTAAGTATTCATTCATGGCACATCATTCCAATTCGTTTTATATATTACATGCCATATTTTAGCATTGAAAGTTCCAAAGAACCATAATGGTTCTGCTAAACCAGGTTCCTTGGAATCAATTACGACTGTCATTAATTTTACGTTATATTCATTCATGACACATTATCCCAATTTGTTTGATATTTTACATGCCATATCTTATCATTTAAAATATTTGAGGGTGTCATATTAGAGCACGTGCTATTGTTTCGATTACACCCATTTTCAAAATGGTTCATTCCCGGAACTATATTTATTAATTGGCGAAAATAGTAATTTACTAGAGGAGATCAAAAAGTAAGTTCTAATTCCACGGTATAGCCATTTATTACACCACCTATAGAAAAGCAACACGGCTATAGCAGCATACATCGTAGGTTCACTTTTCTACATAGTCCCCAAGAGACTCTAAACATTTATTCGAACTATCAACCAACTTTTCGATTCCGGATGCATAGAAATCTCCTGCAGCGTTTTGTAATCACACGGTGATAGCCGCTTTCACCTCCTTATCGTTTCGAAATCTCTTTCACCTGCTTATCGTTTCGAAATCGTTGTCCGCCGATTCTCTCTAATGATCGCATCCACACGGTCAACATTTGCAATGGTACGGGACGTTGCGGGCCTGCCTACTCGATATTCGTCTGTGATATCCGTGCGTCCTGCTTCAAATTGTTGACACCACTTTAAAATTCCTTGCCGGGAATTTGCACGCTCTCCATATACAGCAGTGATTTCACGAGGAATGTCCGAGCAATTCACCCGTTTGGCCCATAGAAATCGGATTGCTGCTCGCACCTTATGTATGGAGTGGACATCCAGTTGACGTGCCATTGCTTTTAGCCCGCTAGTCACACAAAACACGAAGGGAAACCACAGCAACCGTCCTATCCGATGTCTGCGCAGTTAATGTCCCTTTTTCTGCTTTGCCCAAGATTGCGACACACAGCGCGCTCCTGCCGCGAGTTAGTGCAACTTCCTTTTTGTTCTCCCCTCGTTTATACGCGTCTATCTCGTCTTGATGATTTGTTTGATATATTAATATATCTCTTCATTGAAAATTGCTAGGTGGAATCGTGAAGCTACCATTTGTGCACATGCTATTGAACGATTTGGATAATATTTGTTATTGATTCGTGCCATGTACCATATTCTTCGATTGACGAAGATAGTTATGAATAACCGCTTCTATCTCGTCATTATGATTTGTTTAATATATTCTTAATATATCTTGCCATTGAGAATTGCTTGCCGGGAAATTTGAGGTACTATTTGTGCACGTGCAATTGAACCGATTTAGATAATATTTGTGATTTGTTTGTTCCTTGAATCATATTCAACGACTGACGAAAATAGATTTTGAAAATGTTTCATAGCCTCGGAGGAGTTACGGACGGGCAGACAGACACGTTTCCCCACACTGATAATGATGCATAAAGCAACTTTCGGTACATAATAAACCATTAAGGAATGATATAACCATGTACAGAAAGGTTAAACTAAACTATTCGCGGAACCATATTTTAAATTACCCTCTGTTATTATTGTAAGTTTCTAATGGACCATAATTATCCATTAAACCACGTACTTTTGAACCGATTTGGATTATCATTAATTTTACCTTATATTCAATTATGACACATCATCCCAATTTGTTTGATATTTTACATGCCATATCTTATCATTGAAAATATTTGAGGGTGTCAAAAGGATACCACTGGAGCACGTGCCATTGTTTCGATTACAACCATTTTAAAAATGGTTCATTCCCGGAACCATATTTATTAATTGGCGAAAATAGTAATTTATATCCGCTTCTATCTCGTCATTACGATTTGTTTGATATATTAATTCATCTCTTCATTTAAAATTTCTAGGCGGGGTCGTGAAGGTACCATTTGTGCACATGTTATTGAACGATTTGGATAATATTTGTTATTGATTCGTGCCATGTACCATATTCTTCGATTGACGAAAATAGTAATGAATAACCACTTCAATCTCGTCTTTACGATTTGTTTGATAGAAAAAAAGTCAATACGTGAAAATCAAACATTCCCAATTTTTCCACCCTTAGGGGCGGAATTTTTTTTTCTAAATTAAATGGGACCAATTTCGAAGAATACTGTATCTAATAAAAAAAGAATCATCAAAATCGGACTACACCGTAAAAAGTTATGCGTGATCATACATAAAAAAAATAATATATATATATATATATTGAGAACGTCCTTTTCTTTTTCGTCGGTTAAAAATATAAAACTTCATGTTCTTAGGCCTTTTTAATATTCAAATGTTACAGGTTATTCGTGATTTGAGCTTGAGGGCCCCTGTGGAGACCTAAGAGCCTTATACCAGTTTTTCGTATATATTAGCTAAATTTTTTATTAAACAGCTATAAGTATACAAATTTTCAGATTTCTAAGCCTATTCGTTCAAACGTTATAGCTCTGTTTGTGTTTAGGGCCCCTGCCAGGGCCCCTTACGACTATATAAGTTTTAGTGATAAGAGCTAAAATTTTAAGTAAAACACCATAAATATGCAAGAATTCAGATTTCTGGACTTCCGGTTCAAAAGTTTTAGCTTTATTTGTAAGTGGGGACTCAGGGCCCTTATCGAGACCCAAGAGCCTTAAACCAGTTTTTAGTGTATATTAGCTAATTTTTTAAGTAATTTTCTGTAAGCAAACAAAATTTCAGATTTCTAGACCTTTTCGTTTAAAAGTTGTTGCTTGTGTTTGGGGCCTGTGGGGCTCTGCTAGGACCTATATTACTTTTTTTGTATATTTGCAATATATATCCACACAATGAATATACAAAATTTCAGGTTCCTAGGCGTTTCCGTTCAAAAATTATAGCTTAATTCAGTTGAATTCAGTGCCTCGAGGCCCCTGGCGGGGTTCAAGAGGCTTAGATTAGCGTCCTTCTATACTGGCTATATTTTTAGTACCAAACTAAAAATATACAAAATTTCATGTTGCTAGCCCTTTTCGTTCAAAAGTTATAACTTGACTTGTATTTGAGGCCTCGGGGTCTTCTGGCGGGCCGCAATGGCCTACATCACATTTCTTGCATATTTGCTATATTTTTTTTTAGTACAACGCTATAAATATATAAAATTTCTGGTTCCTAGATCGTTTCGTTCAAATGTTATCGCTTCAATTGTATTTGGGGCCTCGGGACCTCCGGCGGGACCCTAGAGGCTTATATCACTTTTCTTGTATACTGGTTTTATTTTTTTAGAAGCGCACCAAAAATTTACGAAATTTCAGGATCTTTGCCCTCTTTGTTCAAAGGATAAAAAAGGAACTATGAAATTTATACAAGTGGCCCCTGAGAGCCCCGGGCCCAGAGGATCCGCTAAACTTTTTGCGCCGTCTTCTGTATAGGTCCTGCGTGTGTAGAAAATTTCAAGCCTCTAAGTCAATCCTCTCAAATGTTATGGCATCAAAATGTTACGAACAGTAGCGAGAGGGTTCGCTATACTTCAAAAACAGTTCTTTAAATTCAGACGTCAACAATCAAACTCCGACGTCACAAATTGCTTAAACGCAATCAAAACTCCATAGACATGAAGGGAAGTCAGTTGGGGAAACCACAAAACACAAGGTTTGGTCCATCCTATAGGATTTGCTATATTTTTCGCTCCGTCCTCTGTGTAGGGCCTACATGTGTAGAAAACTTCAAGCCTCTAGATTAATGCTTTCAAAACTTATGGCGTGTGACATACATGTTACATACATCTGTACCGTCGTTAATAAGGTTTTAGATGATGCTAAAATCTTAAAAACTATAAAATAATTTTTCTCGAGATTTAAAATTATTTTATTCAAAACTAGTATAAACGGATGTTAAATATTTACGAAATTATATTTATAGAAGAGTTTATTGCTCTTGAAATTCGGAAAACAGAATTAGTATACTTGCATTATTATTTGCGTTTTGGCTCAAATATTTGTTTTCAAATAACTGTTTCTAAGTAGGAAAATATTAATAAATAAAAAGTACATTGGAAATTAACTGGAGAATATGTTTAAGTAATAAAAAATTAAAAACAAGTTAAAAAAAAACGATTTTTACATCAATTTATTTTAGTAAAGAAGTTGATAGCGCGCGGTCCCCGAGACCGCACGCTCCATATATCTGAATCTAGGGAAGAAATCGTGGATTTTGACATATGGATTTTAAGAAGGGTCCAACTTGGGAGAATACAGAAGCGGTCATTTGTTTCTTTTAAATTCATAAAAAGATATTCACAAAAATGTAGTGATGCGGTATCTGAGAACGCGCCCCACCGCTGGAATGTTAAGCAGAATGGCGACCCCAAAAGCTTATATCACTAATACCCTGTCGGGGCTTCAGGGTATTACTTATATCAGTAATACAATTAGTTTCCTTGTATTTTGTATATATTCTTTAGTAACGCACTGTAAAAATACATAATTTCAGGTTCTTAGGCCTTTTCCTTCAAAAGTTATACCTTGATTTCTATTTGGAGCCTTGCGGCCCCTGCCAAGGCCCCACAAAACTATCTCTATTTTAGTGTGTAATAGCTAAAATTTTATGCAACATATTATAAATATAAAGCATTTCAGGTTTCTAGACTTCTTGTTAAAATTTCTAGCTTGATTTGAGATTGAGGCCGCATGGCCCCTGACAAGAGACTTATATAATTTTTGATATATATTAGGTAGATTTTTAAATACCAGGGACTTGAGGCCTATACCAGTCTCCTTGTATATATTCTATTATTTTTAAGTAACGCACTGTAAAAATACAAAACTTCAAGTTCTTAGGCCTTTTTATTCATCAAATGTTAGTGCTTGATTTGTGATTCGGGCTTCAGGGCCCCTGTGGAGACTTAAGAGCCTTATACTACTTTTTAGTGTATGTTAGTAAACTACTATAAGTATACAAAATATCAGATTTCTAATCCTTCTCGTTCAAACATTATAGATCTGTTTGTGTTCAGGGCTCCTGATAGGGCCGCAGAGGACTATATAAGCTTTAGTGTATAATAAATAAAAATTTAAGTAACACATTATTATTATGCAAGAATTCAGGTTGCTTGACTTCAGGTTGCTGGACATCTGGTTCAGGGCCCCTGTCGATACCTAAGAGGTTTATACCAGTTTTTAGTGTATATTATCTAAATTTTTAAGTAATTTTCTATAACTAAACAAAATTCAGAATGCTAGATCTTTTCGTTTAAAAGTTGTAGGTTTGCTTGAGTTTGGGGCCTATGGGGCTCTGCTGGGACCTATATTACGTTTTTGTATGTTTGCAATATTTTTTAGTACCACACTACGAATATATAAAATTTCAGGTTGCTAGGCCTTTCCGTTCAAATGTTATAGCTTTAATTGCATCTGGTGCCTCGAGGCCCCTGGCGGGGTTCTAGAGGCGTATATCAGCTTCCTGCTATATTGGCTATATTTCTTAATTCCAGATTAAAAAGTATATAATTTCAGGTTTCTAGACCTTTCCGTTCAAAAGTTATAACTTAATTTGTATTTGATATCTCGAAGTCTTCTGGCGGGCCTCATATGCCTGCTTCACATTTCTTGTATATTTGCTATATTTTTTTTAGTACCATACTATAAATATATAAAATTTCAGGTTCCTAGTTCGTTCCTTGCAAATGTTATAACTTCAATTGTATTTGGGGCCTCGAGAACTCCGGCGGGGTCCTAGAGGCTTTTATCACTTTTTTTGTATATTGCTTTTATTTATTTAGAACCGCACTACAAATTTACGAAATTTCAGGATCTTTGCCCTCTTTGTTCAAAGGATAAAAAAGGAACTATGAAATTTATACAAGTGGCCCCTGAGAGCCCCGGGCCCAGAGGATCCGCTAAACTTTTTGCGCCGTCTTCTGTATAGGTCCTGCGTGTGTAGAAAATTTCAAGCCTCTAAGTCAATCCTCTCAAATGTTATGGCATCAAAATGTTACGAACAGTAGCGAGAGGGTTCGCTATACTTCAAAAACAGTTCTTTAAATTCTGACGTGATATAGTCAAACTCTGACGTCATAATCTGTTCAAACGCAATGAAAACTCCATAGACATGACAGGAAGTCAGTTAGGGAAACCACAAAAACACATGGTTTTGTCCACCCTAGAGTATTCGCTATATTTTTCGCTCCGTCTACTATATAGGGCCTACGTGTGTAGTAAATTTCAAGCCTCTAGATCAATGCTTTCAAAAGTTATGGCGTGTGACATACATGTTACATACACCTGTACCGTCGTTAATAGGGTTTTAGATGATGCTAAAACCCTAAAAACAAACAAAACAAAAGAAATCATCCAAATCGGACCAATTAATCACCCACAATCACGTGGTGAACTGTTTGTAGCTTACAAACAGTCACACTGCACAAGGAAAACTGAATGTTGATATTTCCACCATGTAAAGCATGCAAATCCAAAAATTAGCATAAATTACCATACGCACGTTCACTTTCATGCAGAAAAGCAAATAAAAGGCATGTTTCAACACACAGAAGACAGAACAATTCCAGGATGGCAAGCTACAGGAAATGGTCAACATGATCTTCTGCTTCGGAGAGGCAAGGAGAAACCTACATGCTGCAGTTAGGTTGTATCGAGACAGATACCCTAACGAACGCCATCCATCTCGTCAAACAATGCGTCACATTATTCAAAGATTCGAGGCTACAGGGAATGTTAATGCAGAACGAGGACGGCCAAGGGCACAAGGCGACGAGGATACAACGACACTAGTTCTGGCTGCAATTGCTGGTAATCCCCACACAAGCAGCAGAGCAATTGCTGCAGATGTTGGGTGCCATCAGAGAACTGTTCTCAACATTGTACACGCACATCATTTTCACCCATACCATATTCATTGTCACCAGGAGTTACTGCCATTGGATTATGTTGCTGGGGCCGCCTTCTGCAACTGGTTACTTACCTGCCTGGATGACAATCCAAACTTCATTCCTGACGTGTTGTGGACAGATGAAACCCAGTTTACCAGGGATGGAGTTATCAACAGGCACAACCACCATCATTGGGCAGACGAAAACCCACGATGTCTGCGAGAAGCAACTCATCAAGTGAACTGGAGAATCTCTGTGTTGTGTGGATTGTACAATGACACTGTGGTTGGACCGTACTTTTACGATGGAACACTGACTGCAGAACGCTACCGGGCTGAAATTCTCAACGTGGTAGTCACAGACTTCATTGACAACTTGCCATTGGCCTCTTATCAGCGCACGTGGTTTCAGCATGATGGAGCTCCTCCACATTACGGGTTGGTCGTCTAAGTGAGATGTTTGGACAACAATGGATTGGCCGAGGAGGATCAGTTCGTTGGCCACCCTGCTCCCCTGATTTTACACTACTTGACTTTTTCTTGTGGGGATACCTGAAGGACAAGGTTTATGCTACGCAGCCCGCCTCACTGGAGGATCTGGTTCAGCGAATCCAGAAGCGTGCCGAGGAGTGACACCAGCCATGCTTGTCGATGTTTTGTCGTCAGTTAGGTTCCGTGCCCAATTGTGTTATGGTGCCCCGAGTATTTTGTTGATTAAATTTTTTTTTAAACTGTTTGTAGTAACTTGTCTGTGCAGTGTGACTGTTTGTAACCTACAAACAGTTCACCACGTGATTGTGGGTGATTGGTTGGTCCGATTTGGATGATTTTTTTTTGTTATTAAAATTTTCTTATTTAAACCAACAGTTTGAAAACCTTTAAATCATTGTTCAGTATTTTATTCGATAAAGAAAAAAGTTTCTAATCTCTTTTATGGCCAATTTTTAGAAAACTTAAAATTCTCTTGAAAACCAAAAAGAAAAAAAAAATTTTCATCATTATTAGATGAGAAAGGGAAACAAGATTACCAGATAGGAAGAAAAATGAACTGCTCGTTTCAGGACCGTATCCAGGGTAGGGGGGGGGG